>VDFB02026614.1:26439-128051 GCA_007258455.2 Sequoia sempervirens | reverse complement strand
GGAACCAAAGGAAGATCATAAAACACTTCCAAATCAAACTAAATTAATAAACATAACACAATTCTGAATCACAATGACACAATACAATAACATCATATCACAGTACCATAAGAGTACAAGGTCAAAACACAAACATCCACAAGATTTATACAAGACCAAAGAATACACCAGAGATCAAATAGGGTAAAACCATAAATCAATTCAAAACAACTATGATCCATCAATTCAAGACAAAGACCCACTTCCAAAGGATTTCCAAAGAAGCAACATAATAAGGAGTGTTAGAGGAGAGTGTCATCGCATGGCTTACATGGATTATCCAGACTACTACTAACGCAAGGCGCCGCCTCCATCTACTGACGAATTATCCAGACTAAAACCGAGCGCTAGGAGCCGCCTCCATCTATGGTTATCCAGACTACCTATTTCAAGGCGCCGCCCCATAGGGTTGCTCATGCGGATCCATTACCCTTCGCGAAGACAAGGCAACGAACATGCCAACCACGGCCTTCTCAATCCCCTTTAGCCTGTGATAGCACTAAACGACGGATGAGGCATCAATTATCTTTTTTAATGTGATTCTACCCACCCCCTAGTTAATTATTTAAATTATCACTTATTAATTTCACTCTAACGAGGGCTATCCTGGCGCCCCTTTGTGCGCCGACCACCCACTTAGAGCCACTCCCACTCTAGACACTCAAAACATAAAAACCAAATCCAAGGGTTGTACAGCATAACAAGTACATTAGATCACAACAGAGAAGCATGCAAGGCATCATCCATCTTGCCATAAATACATAATCAAAATCTCAACGATTCATGTACAACCCTTTTCAAAAACATGAAACCAAAACACTTGCCACAACAAGGGCACATAAAAGGAGGAACACTAACCAATATTAAAATAAACCTCTGGAAGATTCTCATAAAGTTACACTAGGGTTTCCCCATCAAGGAACTAACAACAATAAAAGCAAAACCTTGAAGAACTATTTTCAATTCAAATATAATGAGAGAATACATCAAAATAAGATCAACAACTCCCTTAAACAACATCAACAACTTCAATACGAACTAAATCGGGAATCCAAGGGAAACCTCTATTTTCTCCTCTCGGAATACCCATAATTCAAAGAACTTTCAATTTGACTTATTAACAACTCAAGCAGGACCATCAATCATGACAAAGATAGAATCAACTAATTTACCACTTAGGGTAAGGAACCAAAAGAAAACATACTGGTTCCCAACGAATAGCAACATACATTAATTGAGAGAACATTCCCAACTCAAAATCTACTCACGAAAAGTCACATCGAAAGAATCCATAAAACCACACCAAGAAAGCTCTGTCAACCCCCAGCAAAATAAAAATGCAATCCACACATCAACAAAATCGCTCAATATCCAAAAGCCACCAACTAGATGTTCCACGAGGGACCTCAATTTTCTCCTCACAAGAACCCCTTACCGTGGCACAAAAATTACATTCATATAACTAACAACATGATAACAACTATCTAATCACATTCACAATTAAAAGAAACCAACCTACTCAAAACAATTACAATCTCAAGGTTCTAAATAAGTATCCATATAAGACAACATTTATTAGAAACTCAGACCATCATAAAGTAATCCCCTGATCAACAATCCAAGAGAATTTAATTAGAAAGAAGTCTCAATTCAAGAACAATTTATTCCAATGTTTATGCAAGTTTATAAAACTACCAGAATGAAGACAAACAAAGTTTACCTCAATACTTAACCATGACTTAAAGGTAACGATTAATTCTAGCATACACAATTCCTCAATGAAAGAGTTATTACAACCACCAATTATAAGACTACCAAATACAACCATAAACCAAACTCCCAAAAAAAATCAATATACTAATTCCCTTCTACACATTACTCCCTTGCTTAATCAATTTATCATGACCACAAGATTAAGTAACTAACAAAATGCAACTTATGTCCCAACCACAAATATATATATATTTTCTTTCTTAAAACTACTATTCTAATATGACAATTACCAAGTGTAAACTCCTAGTATACTACAAACATTCACGGATAAATTTAACCACTAACAGTAACAAAAGAAACATTATATTTATCCTATCCAAAATAATCACATTTAATTGAAAGGAGCCTAAATCTATCCAAACGTATATTTACCTTTAAAAATTTCTCCTTAAATTACCATTCAAATATCCTTTTTAGGGTACTCTCAAAACAAATCGACTTACATAATATTTATGCTCTTATGATGTAGTTATATAAAATATTTTAAACTTTTATTTATATTTCACATCATTATAATTTTTCTATTCTTCTTATTATTACTACTATTTTCTTTTATTCTAATTTAGGATTTATAACCATTCCTATGACTATATACATTATATAAATATAATGAGCCAATTAATACTCTAATTGTGTTTTAGAAAGATAATCAATCTCATGAACACTACACTACTATTCCAAACATAGATCTATAGCATATCTTATCATGCTCTAAACATGAACTAATACATATCTTCACATATAATTTAAAAATAAATGTTTTCCAATACACATATAGACACAGGTAGATATACACATCTACAACTCATATTTATAATATTAAAGCTTTGGACAAATATCACTTAAACTAATTATACAAAACGTTAGTCCGCTGCCTTGCATGTATGCAAATATAAATTGATTTAATCATGCTAAAGTTTCTAAAGATTAAAATAAAACTCTAGATAAGATTAAGGATATGAATTCGCGCCATACAAACAACAATTTACAGAGTGAAGATAACATAAACATAGTATAAACAATTTTAGAGCCATACAAATAGAAATACACGCCAAGAGAGATTATATCATGCAAAAGTTTTGGGGAATTCTATAAACCCAAGATAAAGTTAATAAGGGAGAATTCAGATATTCCCAAGGTAATTCTACAGTCTGCTAATAGGTTAGGATATAGGAAAAGTAGCGATGGATACAAAGTAAATAAGTGAGCCACACTTCCACTAAGATAAAATGGATATAGTTGCAAAAATAGAGAGAGAGAGAGAGAGGCCATCGAAACTAAGGGACTTCTAACTTAAGACAGGGCCGATTCCTTCTTATCACAGGCAAAACTAAAACTGAAACATTTAATATATACAAAAAGATAATACTATATCCGTGACAAAAAGGTTAATGATAAGAAGAAATGAGGAGACTATGTATTGATGAATGCGGAATAATGGTGATGGGCGCGACTCTTTTAAATTGCTCCAACTTTAAAACAAAGTTATGGACAAAAGCACAAAACAAGAATGTTTAAGGTCAACCAACTTTTCAAACTGCATAAGGAGAATGTTGATAAAAGAGAAAAAGAAAACAAAATTTAAAATAGGTGATTGGATATCGGCACACTTGACAAAAGAGAGGTTTCTCAAATGAACCTACAACAAACAGAAAAAGATTGGTCCCTGTTGAATCTCAAGGCAATTTTCTGAGAATGTATATGATATGGAACTATTGGAAGGCAATAATATCTCTTCAATCTTAAATGTAGCAATACCAGACTGTGTGAAGGAGCTCATCTAAGCACTGTATCCAATAATATCAATTTTTCTCAGCTTCGACTGAATAGAGGTAACTGACAAGGGGTTTGAAATATTGCGCAGACCAAGAGAATTAAATAATCTGCTCATTGGTCCTCAATTTCTTCGCTTGAACAATCTGCTCATTGACGGCATCAGAGAAGACACACGAACCAAGCTTCCTCCGAGTTTGGGATGGTTACGGTTGCAAAGGCGTGAGAAGCCAGTCTTGCGGATAACATTTGGGATTTTGTTACTAAAATCTGATGGTTTATTTAATTCTATACACCCTAAGCGTTGCGGCTGTGACAGGTGGCCAAGCAAATCAGAAAGTGAATATTGGAATTTGGAAATATCGCCATCTACTCGTATTATTATTAAATTTTACTCGCTATCCTCACAACAGAAAGGAAGGAGAAAGGTGAGGTGCAATTACGTGACTTACGAGAAAGAGAATTAATGTACGACTGTTTTTTTTTTTTTAAACCCTAATTTTGTTTGCTGGCGAGTTTTCCAGAGATGTGCTCAAGATTGAAGTTGGCCGAAACAGAAATATATATTTATATGTATTTTAATGACTCACCTTCGGGTTTCAAACTACATCAATATCCAAAAGAAGGCAGTTCCATTAAGTGTTATCTCCAGAATTTAAAAAAAAGCTATTCAAATGTGGTAATGAATATCCCAGAAGAGTACCAAAATGAAATGGACCAGCACAACCAAAATTACTGATCACAGAGATAACTGGGTAAATTTAATTCCATACATCAAAATTTAGGTTTAACGCAAATCTATTAACCATAAATTTATAAAATAAATGACAAGCAATCAGATATTAACCATGAATTTATAAAGGAAATGACAAAGCAATCAGAAAATTCTTTTTCTTTCACCATGCCAAAACTTTTTGTTACCATATGGCAATTCTTTTTCAATGCATAACCAGACACCACAACCATTGAAAACTTTTGTTTTTTTTTTTTAAAGGCATAACGTATAATCATAGAAAATATCGCACTTATCTTATCGCGTCGCTGGTGGGGATGACTACGATAGAAGCGATGCACCAACACAGGTGACCCGAGCCCTCACTGTGCAAGAAGGAATCGCAGATAACCGCCTTATCAAACGATAATCAAACTTTCCAAAGATATCCTAATGTCCATCCCCCTTTTCACCATCTTCGCCAAGATCTAAATATACTACCGAAGGTGCCCCTTCAAATCCTAACTGAATGACTTTTCACATTCTCATAACCGAATCTTCAAATTGGAATTAATATTTCTTTGCGTGTTTATTATTTATTTCACACAGAGGTAATAATAAATTCTCATTTTATTTTATTTCATTTATTTATTTACTTGATTACGATATTCGAGTTTGGTTTATTTAATTCATTTTAACCATTAATAATATTTTATTAAAATTTATTTCGTCACATTCTTTACCATATTAACATTATTATCTTGTCCATTATACTTAGATATCAAACTTTTACTAGCCTTTCTCACTTTTACCCTCATTCAAACTTAAGTAAAATTTTAATATTTAACCGTCTCTAATATTTTCTCACCTTTAAATTTATTAATTGAATTTACTCTTTAAATGATAGTTACCTTTCCTCACCAATCTGACTACTTTAAATAACAACTCCCAAAGATAATTAAATTATTTATTTAATTCCAGATAAGGCAAGTAACCCTATAATTAAATTAACTTTATTAACCAAATCTCAGCATATTATTAATGTTATTTCATAACTTTAAAATTAATTAAAATCACCACATCGACATGATATTACCAACAACTTACTTGAGATCAACGATGACCGAAACGGGGTGGGCACTACAGAGCACCATGTTTAGTCGTATCTAGAAAACTACGAACTGGGTTTTTGATATTTTTTGAAAAAATATTGGAGAAAAATAAAATGAAAAAAACCCAATAAATTTCGTGCAAACCCAGTTTGTAGTTTTTGATAAATTTTCACCAATCCATTGATAGTCATAAGGGTGCAGCAATGGTTTTCAGCATAATATGCAAGGATAATCATAGTCCATTCTAAATCATAAGTTTGGGAAACATATCTTTTAACAAAGGAATTGAAGAGTTGAACTCAAGGTCATACCCCTTATAGCAAGAGTACCTTTGCATATTTCTTGATCTATTACTCATTGAAATTTAAAGTTTGTTATTTGAGAGGCATGGAATATACAGGTCAAGTCTTAGAAATCTAGCAAAGTCAATGCAAATGTTGAAGCATTATGCATAGATTATCTTTTTAGACATATTCTTGCAACTGCGAGAAAGTAATCAAAGTTTAAGAGCTGTTGATGTTAGAGATTATACAATAATACATTGAAAATCCATGAGACACAAAGAACCCATGAATGTATTGCTCAAGAAACACAAAAAAAAATCTCACTTAATGAACTCAAATCGAGCTAGTCCTTTAGAAAGTAAAAGATATTGTAGAGATTTAAGTAATGGAAGCCTACCCATTTCTTATTGAAGAAGGGCATGTTTAAAACCCCAGTGAAAGCTTCAAAATTCTTCCAAGAAATCGACCTCATAATGAGAGAGGATATCAACAGGGAATGGAGGAGAATAAATGCATCAAAAAATTGATTATAGTCACGATTGAGAATGCCAAAAGTGCATTTGAAATGTTAGAAATACAACAACAAAAAATGCATATTCAATAGGAAGGAGCACTCACCATTAATTCCTAAAGAATTTTGACACAAACAGTTGAAAAAGTGCATATTTGAGCTTCAAAACCTAGCTCATGGTGGTGTAGCAACAGGTTTCTCCAAAATATTCCAAGTGAAAAATGAAGGAGGTCTTTAGGGTCCGATAGCTTTCTCTCAAACCCCTAATTCGAATAATGGGGGTATTTTGACTTATGTTTTATGAAAAAATCATTTCATATTATTATTGTTGTGATTTTGACTCATCATAGCAGCAAAAATATTGATGTGAAAAAAATCCCACACAATCACATATAGCGTATATGTTTAATCATTGAATCTTTTAATATTCAAACAAATTTAGAAAACAAAATACATATATTTTATAATAAAAAATTACTATTATCTATTAAATTTATTAATTTGTATGTTCAATTAATAATTAAAAACTATTGATGTTATTTTATATAAAATAAAAATATGAAAAATATCTTTAACAATTATTAATTTTAATTTTAAAATATATATAGAAAAATATTTATTTAAATAAAACTAAAATGAATATGAATTAAATATATAATTTAATCATTAAATTATGATTTTAATTATTATAATTTAAAAAAATTGTGTGATTGTGATATTACATTAGATTCCTTGCACCCTAAGATTTTTTTTAATTAAAATAGATCTGCCTCTTGCATTTCTTCCAAACCATTCATATTATTATTGTGAAAAATAAATTCTAAATAATGATTAATATTCAACATATAAATTTTATTATTATTTATTTATTTTATAATATTTCACAAATTAAATATTACAATTTTTAATTGAAAAGAAGATAAAAATGCCATTTAATTTAAATGCTATTAATTCTCAAATTTGATCATACTATTATCTTCATAAATTATCCTTTAAAAACATTTTTTTATCCTTTACTCAAAAATCTTAAACATGGGAAAATTTGTAGATGATTGAATGTAGAAATGAGGTAGGTGTATTATGCCATAAAATGTACAAAAGGGATTTAGTTGAATTTTTATGCCCTTGCAGACACACCAAGGGTATAGGGTTGAGGGTCCAATGTATAGGGTAGAGGGTATAGGGGTTGAGGGATTAGGGTTTAAGGGTTGAGGGTTGAGGGATTAAGGTAGAGAGTTTACTTGGGTTTAAGGGTTTAAGGGTTGAGGGTAGAGGGTAGAGGTCGGTTTAAGGGTTGAGGGTTGAGGGTTGAGGATTTAGGGTTTAGGGTAGAGAGGGAGGGATGGATGGAGTGAGAGATGGAGGGAGAAGTGAGATAGAGAGAAGGAGAGAAGAGGAGGAAGGGACGAAGATTTATATTGAGGGTTGAGGATCCAATGTATAGGGTAGAGGGTTGAGAATTGAGGGTATAGAGTTGAGGACCTATAGGGTTGATGGTTTAGGGTATAGGGGAGTTGAGGGATTAAATTCGAGGAGTTAAGGAGTAGAGGAGTAGAAAGGTTTAAGAGTTTAAGGTTTAAGGTTGATGGTTAGTGTTGAGGTATATAGTTGGATTAAGTTGAGGTCCAATGTATAGGAGTAGAGGTATAGGGGATGAGGGATTAGGGTTTAAGGGTTGAGGTAAAGGAGTAGATGTTTATATTTTAAGGGTTGCTTGAGGGATTAAGGGTTGAGGTTGAGGGATTAGGATAGAAGTTTACATGGATTTAAGGGTTTAAGGTTTGAGGGTTGAGGAGTAGTGGGTTGAGGTAGACTAGGGTAGAGGTTGCGTTTAAAGGTTTAGGGTTGAGGGATTAGGGTAGGGAGGGAGGGATGGATGGAGTGAGAGATGGAGGGAGAAGTGAGATAGAGAGAAGGAGAGAAGAGGAGGGAGGGATAGAGATATATGAGGGTTGAGGATCCAATGTATAGGGTAGAGGGTATAGAGTTGAGGACTATGGGTTTATGGTTTAGGGTATTAGGCTGAGGGTAAGTGCTGGCGGGATTAGGGGTTGGGGGTAGAGGGTAGAAGGTTTAATGGTTTAGGCTTCTAAGGGGTTTAGGCCGATGGTTAAGGGTTGAGTGCAGAGCAGTTTAGGTATAGGTTCTGGTGGGCAGGGTTGAAGGATTAGTTGAGGTCCAACATGCAGAGGGTATAGTTGAGGGTTTAGGGTTTAATGTTGAGGGCTGAGGGTTGAGGGATTAGTTGAGAGTTGAGGGTTGAGGGATCTTTTGATGCAAGTGAAATGTAGGCAAGCAATTGAAGGCCAGTGAATATTGGGGAAGGATTTTTTGTTCTAACACCCCTAATCCCTTAACCCTTAATCCCTACTAGATCAAAATAATTAGGCACTAAATTCAGTGCTAAATCTGACACTAAATTCGATGCTAAATCCGGTGCTAATTATGGCGCTAAATCTAGTGCTAATTTTGACGCTAAATCTGGTGCTAAATCCGGCGCTAATTAGCGCCTACTTGTTTTGATTAGCGTAAAAAATGCCAAACATGGCGCCAACCTAATAAATAGTGTCGACTTTTTCAAAAAAATTGAGAAAAATACATTAAAATAGTGTGTGGAAGCAAAAAACTGAGCAAAAAAGGGAGCTAATCACAGGGTTTGTTGTAGTGTTTATAAGGGTTAGTATTTTAATTTTGGATTTTCTACTTTTTTGGGGGGTTAAATTCTTTAAACTTAGGAGATTCGGGCTTATTCATTATTGTTTTAAAGAGTTTAATTTTTTTATTTTTAGGAGATTTGGTTTTAATCTGCTGCCTTTAAATCCCACAAAATCTGCTTGGAATCCCATTAAATGGATTTTGTGAAATAAAATAAACCTCCACCACTTTATTTCTCAAAAATAAAGCATGGTGTAGTGGTGGTACATGAATTTAGTGAGGGGGATCCACATTTTTTCCACATCACTTGCACTTTCCACGTCAACATCCAATCAATTGCCACGACAGCATCTAGTCAACCTTCAACTTTGATTGGCCATATCTTCATCATACGAGCTCTGTTTTCAATGAAATGAGCGATGTTGGAACTGTGGCAATGAGCTCTTTGACGTGATGCCACCTTTGACCATTTTTTGAATGATCAATTTTTTCACCTTTTTGATTGGCCTTTGTACCTAGTTTGACCCCAACTTTGACTAACCATAACTTTGGCCTACAAGCTCCTTTTTCGCCTATTCAAGTTGCATTGGGTCCAATTTTATAGGCACTTCGACATGATGATGGTTTCATTGGATTCTGAGATTGTGAATTTTTTAGGTCTTCTAGATCCTCCTGGGTCATTCCCCCTAATTAAGAAGCTTTTGGACCACCAAAAGTTTGTTTTTACATAAATATTAAGCGAGGGAATTGTCACCTCACTTTCCCAGTATCATTTGTCCACCCTGCTAGAATTTTGATCATCTAACTCATCATAAACAAGATGAAGAATAAGATAGCATAGCCAATACAATCAACTAAATACCCATCAGTACTCATTATCGCATCCACTATCCACATAGAACTAACTAGTAGAATGGTAATCAACAATACTGAATATATTGATGTGAAGGAAAAAGTATCAATTTGTTGAATCTCCTGAATATGAACATCATCATAAAATGAGTCATTCAAACCCCCTTTTATCACCTAAGGCTGAAGGCTTAAATTTGCTTGCAGCTGATCCTCACACTGTGTTGTCTATGACACCTTATCACGATTAGAAATCGTTTCATTTTCATGCTTAATATCACTAGTTGTTACAAACACGGGGGTTAATGTCTTGCTTGCATTTACAACCATTTTCAAATGCCCTGTGTTTGCAACAGATTTATCACTCTTCGTGCAATGATTTTTCATAATGAATTCAATTACATCCTTAAACAAATGACACTTGTTACATTCCCTGTAGAAAATGGCCTTTTTGTCATACAAGTAAGGACTTCCTAAAACCATCCCACAAATGTCAAGCAGAATTACATCTAGCTCTACCTCATCTACAAACTTAGATGTGATTGCAAATCAGAGTTTACACTGTCTTGACACATGCAACTAAGCATTATCATGCACCCAACCCAATGGATATGGTTTAGGATGAGGTATTTTTTTTAATCCCAATTGCTTAACAATTGGTTCAGAGATTAAGTTTACTTGTGATCCATTATCTATGAGTGTATCAATTTTACTTTGTTTTACAATAGTCATGTTGTGCCCTTAGCACACACACCCTGTTTGGAATGGGGACCCTCTTTTCTTTCGCCTTGCTGGGTCATTTTGTCACTACCTCGTTTTGCCTGCCCCCATTTTTGGTGTCCCAGACGGTCAACGTACCTTCAAGCTTTCATCCTTGGTTGACTGTGTTTTGTCCCCTACATCTTAGTTGAGTCTTGGAGTCTTCCGGACTCTCCTTGGCAGTTTGCTTCTGTCAACAGCCTTGGGGCCTGGCGGGCTCGCCTCGCCGGGTCTCCCTTTCCAGGTTTCCCCGGGGTGTTTGCCGTTCTAAAACGGTAGAAGGCTCTCACTTCCTCAGCCCCGGGCCCCGGTTCCCTACTTTTTGCTAGTTTAAAATTTGCAAGTTTCGGGTTGCCTTTGCCCGCACCGAGTCCGGTCCACCAAACTTCCGTCCCCGGAATTCCCTTCAGTCTTTGTTGTTTTTGGCCGCAGAACTTCGACGACGCTTCGCTATCCGGACTCCATGTTTTCCTTCGCCGTCGACTTACAAAGTGCATTTTCAAATAGTCGTCGACCCACATCCTTCCGACCCTTAAGCCCCAGACCTCCCACCACAGTCTGTGAATTTGAAATCTACCAACCAATCGGTCGACCGTACAAACATTAAATGCATATGAGGGTATAAATATAAGGGTCGACCTGTCATTTTCATTTGTCAGGTTTTCCAGAGGAGTTTAGAGCTGAGTTCAAGGAGATCAATGCACCTGTCGCCCGCCGCCCTCACGTCTGAGATCATCATTCAGCCTCCCTCAGTGGATTTCACCACTTTCATCATTCAAAATCCTGAGGTAGGTTCATCGTACACTTTCCTAAGAGGTATTTTGTGAATTCATGCTTAAAAAATTGAATAAATATGGGCTAGAATGCTTTAATTAGCTAAAACATGATAAAACGCACAAAACCCATGTCTTGGAATTCTCAAAAACCTCCAAATCATCTCCTGGGCTCAACCTGGAACTCTCCATCACCGCTGTTGTTCTTCGTGCACGGCATTCGCGCCCTCCGGGCCCGCGCCAATTTGTCACTACGAAACTTATCAAATAGACAAACTTTTTCCAAACGGCGAGACTGCCTCTCAGGCCCATGACCCTAGATTTCCATCGACAATTCGCCATCAGGCTTAACGAATTTAGCAAACTTGAGACCGGCTTGCATTTCTACTTCTCGGGCCCGAACCCCTAGACTTCTGTGTCTTAAACACTGTAAAGCTTCCATTCGAAATGGCGGAATGACACCGTCCACCCGAGTATCGGGGCCTGCCTTGCCTCTCGTTGTCCAGAGTTAAATGCGCAGGAATAACTATTCTATCTCATTCTCGGGTCCCGGTCTGTGGACTCTCATCGCAACTTCATCGTTTCAAACAACCATCTTATGGAGGCCTTCTGCCTCCCGAGTCCCAACCTTCCATTTGCCGTGAGAAACAAGCAATGATGAACTTTGGTGTCCTTGCCCTCGTCGGGCTCCACCCTCTGGGATTTCGTCCCGCCTTCGCCGTCTCACAAGGGAAAAGCATGCACATCTTCTTGACCTCCAGGACCCGTTGTCTTAGTCACTAAAAGAAAACTCGAGAGGAAATATGACGTCCAAGTTTGGAGTCGGGTCCAGTCCACCGGGCTGCTCCCACCGGGTTTATGTGCCTCGATTGTCGTTCAAAACGATGAAAACTTGACAGCTCCCCAACCCTTGAGGCCCGAATGCCTCGAAATAGAAAGTGAACATCGGCTGCCTTTCGGCCTCCCGAGTCCTGAACCTCGGAGTTTCGTCCCCGTAACTCTGTTTCTTCCTGGCTATTTCAAACAACGAAGTCCTGATAGCTTTCCGGCCCTAAACCTCTGAGTGCTCCTAAAGTGGTCAAAATAACCTCAAATTTGAAAACCAATCTCAACCCATGTGCTAAAATTTGACCATCTGCAACACGAGCCTTTCAAACCATCAAAATATGAAGATGAGAGAAACCATCTGGATTGCCCCAACTTGTTTTCCCTTTCCAAAATAACATTCCTGCCAGGGAAATTCAATCCCTTGTTCCTGGATTGTCTAAAACCCCTTCAGAAAGTGACTAACGACATTTGATAAGTAAAGATTTAACTTCATTAATCATATGATGTCTAATTGGATTTAGTTCACAAGATTTTGGCCAATGTTAATGCTTTCATGATTGATTGTACTCATTACGTCCATGATTGCAGGATATATGGAATCGGGTGCAGGACCCTTGGGGGCAGCTGCAGAGAAAGACAAAGGAAAGAAAGCAAGACACCTCAGGGAAGAGATGACAAATACCAAATGAAATACCAGTTCCAGGGTAAGCCTCTACATTAAAAAATCATCACCAACTGGAAGGAGATAACATACACCAATATCAGCCACGTCAATATTAGTGAATTCAAGCAAAGGGTTAGAGTCCACCAAAAGACTAATAATGCAAGATCAATCAAACATAGTGGGATTGCAAAAGCCGCAGGCTTCCCCCCCTCTCTCATAGCCCCTGAATTGGTCATGGCTTGCTAGCAAGCCTACCAGCCAAAAACAAGAACCATCATCGATAGGGACAGGAACATCCTCGCTAATATGTCGGTTGAGGGAATTACTAGAACCTTCATATTCCTACCTTTGAAAAGATGGAGATGCCCACCATGGAGGAAGGAAAGGCAACATGGGATGAAAACTCGATGGGTTGTAAGAAATTAATAAATCAATATTGGCTCAAAGAGAAAAGAGGCAGCGCTGTGAAGGTTCCTCAAGAGCTCTTCCGCAATGATTTCTTTGAGGACTACCACGACCTAGTAACCATGTTGAGTAGGGTGATGGGCCTCCCTATTTTGTTGAACAAATGCTTTGTGGGGACGAAGATGTCACCACAAAAGCCTCATTCTTCTGGGGAGGCATCATAAATGACTACTTCCACGAGTAGTTTATCAATGTAAAGAAGAGCTCTAAATTCTATATGACCTCCTATCTGGTCTATTCATTGGCTGAGTAGAGGAAATACAGTGGATTATTTGTGGCACCCTATGAGGAGTTGGGCTGAAGATTGAAATCCTATCACTGATATCCCCAGCTACAATTCAAAAACTTCAAGAAGGAGTACTGTAGGGTGAATGACGCTTTCATCGACCACATCATTAAGTGTTAGGGGAAGATTTTGAGAGAAGGGTCTCACACAACGCACAAGCATTCTTGAAACAATACACCTTCCTATTTATACAGTTCCCAAAATTCACATATATTCGTGCCTAGGGCTTCACAGAAAGACTGAATAAGTTGCCCTAGTACCCCAATGATCGAATCATATTGTTACAACTTTCCTGGTAGCTACAACATATACATTCAATCCTTGGTGGTAAACACTTGGTCAGGATCCCTTATCCCTTAGCCTTCGGTCAAGGGATGTATAAATTGAAAACTTCCCAGTGCACTGGGAATTCCTAAAAGGAATTGGCAGAGTACCATTTTCGCCAACACACTACTCGCTCGCGGATGGACCCATATGGGCATATAAGAAAGGCATTGGGACCAAGGTATTCCCACCTACATCACGTTGAAGATTTCTGGGCAGATTATCAGAGTGACAATGAGGTGCGTGGGAGGCATTACATGCGGATGACTGCATACTTTATAAGAATGGTACAACTGTTTCCTATACCAGACTAGGTTGAGGAGGATGAGGGCACCGTCATGGATCCCAGGTATGCAACAGTCGCTAATTTTTTGATGCCAATGATAGAATGGGATGAATAGGAGGTCGATGACCTCAACATTGTGACTAAACCAATCATGGCTTGAACCAAAGAATGGATTGATGGACAAAGAACCCGATTAAAGCAACAAGGGGTTGTCCTGACATATGAAGGGCTCAAGAGTGAGCCTAGTGCCACAGAAGATGTCGTTGTAACAACTTCAACAGGAGGGACATCCAAATCTACTTTGATCACAAGATTGAACAAGAGGAAAGGGACCGAAGCGAAACAGTCTCTAGACCCCAAAGTTTATTCAAGGAAAGACTTACGAGACTCACCTTCTAAGAGGTCCAAACGGACAGGAAATGTTGCAAAGTAGCCACCAATTCAGGAAGATCCCCTTCAAGAGGGTGAGGAAGGGTAGATAGTTCAACCAAGACCTCCGGCTCTCCCTGTCTCTACCACCCTTATGCCTATTTCCTAGGCCATGGTCGCTACATCCCCACCGGCAGTGGAAATTTGGGTCCATCTTGCCTCCTCTTCCCAGTGGGGCCCATAATAACAATTGACTCTTCCTCTGCTGCAACTACTCCACCTTCCTCCGTCGCCATGTCACCTACTACATCACTCCAATTGGCAACAGTGACAACGTGAATGCCTACACTAGCATTACCGGAGGCTTTCTTGCATCACATGCAGAATGTCCCCTTCGAAATTTCTTAGATATTTCTGGATCCCACCATCCAAGCTGTCATAGCATGGGTCCTCGCTAGTGCTACACCTTTGCAACCTCCAATGGGACCACCAGCAATGGAGGCCACAATGTTAATCTCTGAAGAATGGGAGAGGCAAGAGAAAGAAGTCGTGAAAGCAATGGAGGAGGAAGCTGACGAGTACCGTGAACACCCAAAGTATGAACACCGAAAAATTGACAGGGTGGTCTACGAGGAAGAAGGAACATGATCTTTTGAGAGCAGAGATGAAGAGGAGGGTACATGTGGTAGAACTATTGTACAAACCTTCGACGATGATCTCGAAGAAGAAATGGCTAGACAACTGAAGCATGATGAAGAAGAGACAAAAAGGTCACCTCCTTGAGAAGAGCAAGAAAGTGGTAGGATAGTGGAAATGGTAGAACTCCCTACAGGGGGATAGCTGGAGGTTGTGTCGCCTCCTTATAGAGAGGAAGGAAATGTAGAAGAGGAAAAACCTGACGAGCATGGGCATAAGGACAAACAAACTGAGTAGGAGAGAGGAAAAGAAATTGAGATAGAAGAAGGCCCACGAAAGTGATTGCCAGCTAAGCTTCCTGTCAAACACCTCACGTTCACCCAAGACTCCAACAAGGAAGAGGGATACAACGCTAGAATGGAAGAAAGGTATCCCTTGGGTGAGCAAACAAAGATTCAAATAGAGGAAGGCAAGGGTGATCGAGAATTTCCCAAGGAAAAATCTACCGTGCCTAAATGGCTTGAGAAGCAGCTTGAAAAGAAGACTCCCGCCTCGAAGGACCCAAGAGCGAGGCTAGAGGTTATCCTAGCCCGAGCGCAAATCTCAACCAAGAAGGAGAAGAAGCCCAAAGTTAGATCCAAGGTAACGATGGATGCTTTCGGGTCCTGAACTATACAAATAGCAACACTAGTGGTAGGCCAGAAGGGAGTAAGCTATAATGTCTCCACCATTAACTTGGGGACTGCTACTAGAGAGAAAAAGGTGGGGCATCTCGAGGAGTCTATAGCTACGGTGGTGCACCTAATACAACAAGACAAGGTCTTGAAAGACGAGCTCAAAGCATAGGTGGCCTCCTTGACAAATTACATTCAACAATGGTCTTCAGTTGAAGACATGCCTACCACGTCCGCTGCTCCACCCCAACTGTTGTCCAAGGAACAAATTGACAAACTAGAAAAGAGAAAGAACTTGGATAAAACTACAAAGAGCCAGTTTCGACAAGTTCTATATGTCGGGAACATGGGTATTAGTCGGGCTATTTGAACAACCAACAAGTTCTTGGATTTACAACAGTCCCTCGAGAACACAAGAAGGCTCTACACCGACTTCCCTACAAGTTACAAGTCCACCTATCCAAAGATCAAGGCTATCCTTTGGCTGCCAAACACAACATGGGAAAAGGAGCTCACATTCAAAAGGGATGACCATTGGATGGTGGATGTGTGGAAGCGGGACTTTGATAACAGAAGGGAAAGGTTAGAGCAGATAATGGATAAAGTGGATCCAGATATCGAATGGGTCAAATAAATTAGAGCGGTTTGCACTTGATATCTAAAGCTAATGATGGGATATGACATGCCCATGATACAAATTGATCCAGAAAAGTCAAAACCTCATTTCCAGAAGAAGATGGAGGATGGGATGTCAGATGAGATAACAATTAATTTCATGAGTTTTGTCGCCCATGCCTTCACCTAGTCAGAGTTGTTCAAAGACCTCGCCTCCAAATATGACGAAGACTGGAAAAGACTTGAGGACAACTCAAAAGAATGGAGTTATCAAGTGCTACAGTCCGAGATTATAGAGGTCGACAAGCTCCAACCGGTAATCTTGAAATTCATGGAGTATGCAGCTTTGAAGAAGTAGGAGGGCGACCCTATTGTTAGTGAAGAGCGTCTGAAGGAATATCTATAGCAGAAAGAGCAATCAGCAAAAGACAAAATGCTACAGTGTTGTCACTAGATGATGAAATAGGGATGAGGACAAAACTGTATTTTAAATTGTAATATATTTGGGGATAGGTAGAACCCTAGTTTGTAGTGAATCTTGGCCACACAATGGGATTGAATCTTGGCCATTTGTTCTACTTTTTGGGCACTATAAATAGGTGGTCTCCTCTCATTTCCAAAGAGAGTTGAGTTGTTGTAAAGACATGTTGGAATTTCTAATGAAAATACATTGCTTGGTGCATTTTCTGAGTTCTTCGCATGTTGCATGGTTCAATCTCCATTGTTAGATGCTTTATTTAGATTTACATTACTGTTTTAAGTTAGATTTAAATTGCTTGAGTAGATTTTAGTAATGTTGTTATGTAGTTGTGAAAATTGTTGTTGTGTAGATGCCTTCTTTGCCCATACTTTTTGTTGTTTGCTGCTGGTAAATAGCTATGAAAAGTTAGTCTAGGCTTGAATTCAAAGCTGCTCCACACTTTTATCTTTGTTCATGCATGTATATGGTGAATGAAAGGTGAAATATCTGCAGACCTTAGAAGATAGCACAAATTTCATGAGACCGTGAATTTTCTGGTTAAGTGAAATTATGTTTGAAAGAAGTTGTCCATGGTAGGAACTCCATGATTACTGTTCACAGTTAGTTATAGATCCAGGAACCTTCTCTCTTCCCTGCACTTTTTTTTTTTTAATTAGTGGCCTATGCTAAGGTTCATTGCACATTGTAAAGCCATAACTTGAAGAAAACTTTGAAGTTTTAGACTATTGTCCGAACCTACAACAAAATGCACCTTGACTCCCTTCCAAAAATTTTTAGATTTTAAGATCTACTCCACATCCAACTACGTAAGTTTGCCCTATGATTACTAACAAAATCACATCAAACATCGACTGAGGAGTTCCATGTAAGTCATGACCTGACACCCGAGAGACCTTGGGGAGATTTTCAACAACTTGTTGTTGGAGATTTCCTTTCAAGAGAGGTAGTGTACATATGCACTGCCTGTGTTGAGAAAGTGTACAAAACACCCATCAACATAATTGGTGCTAGAAGGAGGGCCTTGTGAAGCTGGATCAAATTGGATCATTCTACCCAGAATAATTTCAAATAGTTTTACAATCGACACCAAACAAAGGAGAATTTTGAGAGTTGCAGCCCCCGACAAGGGAAAAATGAACTAAGGGAGGAAATGTTGCTTCTTCTTCTTCCTCCATCCCACCCACTTCCCTTCCACCCTCACCTCCATTAAGCTCTTGTTCATCTTCCACCCAGCCATACCAAACTTCTTTTCCACCTCTTGTTTCCGATAGCCATGAAGTTGCCTCTCTCCCGGCCCTGTCAACCCAAGGTAGAGTCCAAACAGCTGCAGCCCAGGTGCAGTCCCAGGCTACTGTTTTACAACAGGTGTAGTTCCCAAATGTTGTCCTTCAATAGAAAACATCACCTCCACCTCTTGTCATGGCTTGGTTGCCACAAAATCCTTCGCCATTGCAATTCGGCGCTTACCACGATATGCCCAAGAATCTGGAAGGATTCTATTCAAAATTCCATCCTCGTGACCCACAAAGGACTGCAGAAGAACACATTAAAATATTTGAAACAACAATTACAGATATGCAAGTTAGTCATGAAGACATTGCATGCCGCCTTTTTCTGCATTCATTGGGAGAGGAGGCCTTTTATTGGTTGATCCGTAATTAGAGTTTACAAAATTAACTTGTAAATTAAATCTAATTATAGTAATTTCCCAATCTAATACCAAATTGCGTGATTATGCTTTTTAACCGTTGAAATTACAAAATAAGTAATTAGAAATTCAAATACTGAATTTAAACTAGAGAGAAAATTGAGACAGGAGAGAGAAGAATGAGACAAATAAATAGAAGGATCACAACGCGCAGATTGATAACGAAGTTCGTCCAATGTGGACTACGTCTTCAGGTCCACTTCTCAATGCTAGGACCGCTTTATTGATATCACCAAGAAAAAATATGCTTTGTTACAATACCCAAGCTCCAAGAACCTGCAATAATCTCTCCACAATTTCTCACTCTTTTACAATTTTTGGTGTACAAAAACACCTTGTAAATTCTCCTCCAAAGAATTATTTCTCCCAAAATGAATTTGAATAATTCTCCCCGTTACAATTCTCTCCAAGAAAATTCTCGTACAAAATTCTCCACTCAATAATTTCCCAATATCCCTTTACAAAAATCACCCCTTTATATACACATTTATTTGCTAATATGGCTTTAACCATATTATTTTGCAAATATTGCATATCTCCCGTATACAAGTAAAAATTCCAACCATTTCGCCCTTTAACAATAAAAATCACTAATATCCTGTTAGTATAACAAATTAATCTTTCAAAAATAAATCCCCCATTGGCTTTCATAATTCTAAGCCATACAATTAAAAAATGAACCCCTTTAACTATGGGCCGTTATAATTTTGGACTTACAAATAATCAAATCCCTTTTAAATAAATGGCTTATAATTCAAGCCTTTAATCCTTTCAGGATTTATTCCTTTAATAATCTTTATGAATTATTTTAATTCTTATTTAAGCCCCTTAAAATATTATAATTTGGGCTTAAAGGGGTTAATTGTTGAAATATGAGTTTACGGGCTTTTTTTCCTATCCTTGTTTTATGGGCAAGGGAAGAGGATTTTAAGGGATAATATCCCACCAAATCCTCCTTGAAATCATAAAAAATCTTTTAATTTTTAAACCATATGTGTTTTCTTTTAACAATACGGTTTAATCCATATTCCTTTTTCCACCATGTTTGTGCCAACTCACCACTCCTGACACGTCAACTTGCTAATGTCATCAAAGTCAACTAGAGTCAAAATTTTGACCAACCTTTGACCAGTCGTAACTTTCACATACGAGCTCCATTTTTGAAACCGAATATAGTTCCAGAATTAGTGTGACGAGCACTACGACTTGGCCTCATTTTTGTTTCATTTTGAGACAATCAATTTTTTGCCTTTTTGAACTCTTGATTCACTTGTTTGACCAAACCTTTGACTGAGCATAACTTCTGCATACAGACTCTTTTTGAGCCCATTAAAGTTGTGTCAAGATTGTGTCAACGAGATCTATGCATTGATGCTTCTTTGGATGAATTCTGAGACTGTGAAATTTTTAGGTATTTTGGATCCATCTAGATCATTCCTCCCCATTGAGAAGTTTTGGATCTCCAAAAGTATTTTTTATATACAATTTGAGCTAGGGAAATGTCGCCCCACTTGCCCAGTATCATATGTCCTTCCTGCTAAAATTTTGAACATGTGACCCATCACAAACACAAAGAATATATGAGGTAACTTTGTTAATACTATCAACTACATGTTCATCAATATTCACTGTCACATTCATCATCCACATAGAAATAACTAGTAGAATAACAAGCAATAGTACTAAATACACTGATGTGAAGGAAATAGTATCAACATTTTGGATCTCCTTAATAGGAACATTGTTAGAAAATGAAACATTCAAACCCTCTTTTACCACCTTTGGCTAAAGGCCTAATTCTGCTTGCAACTGATCCTCACACTGTATTGTCTGTGACACCCTATCATATTCATGCTTAGTATCACTAGCTATTATAGACATGAGACTTAAAGCATTTATTGCATTTACATTCATTTTCATATGCCCTGTGTTTACAATAGATCTATCATTCTTCATGTGATGAGATTTTACAATATATTCAAATCCATCCTTAAACAAATGATACTTGTTATGTTCCCTGTAGAAAATGGATTTTCTGTCATACAAATAAGGACTACCTAAAGCCATCCCACAAATGTCAAGCGGAATTACATCTAACTCTACCTCATCTAAAAACTTGGATGTGATTGCAAATTAGAGTTTACACTATTGTGACACTTGTAACCGAGCATTATCATTTAGCCAACCCAATGGATATGGCTTAGTACGAGGTGTTGTCTTTAATCCCAATTGCTTAACAACTTGTTCAGAGATTAGAGAGATTAGATTAACTTGTGATCCACTATCTATGAGTGTATCAATCTTTCTTTGTTTTGCAATAACCCTTATATGAAACAATTCATTCCTCTTACTTTCAATGTAGGTACTTCATTATAGCTTAGAGAAGAAGCATGAGAACTAGTACTGACAATAGGAGTTTTATCTTTGATACCCACAATTGAGATCTTGGTTTCATCATCGAAACCGGATCCAAGATCCTGCACGATAGCTGCGATCTTCTACTTACCCTTTCGATCCTTGAACCACTCTGGCTTCTGATCAGGATGTAGTTTCCAACATCTTGCATCTTCGTACCCTTCCTTCTTGCAATGTGAGCAATAAGGCTTTTCGTCCTCTTTCTTTATAGTTGTTGTTCGCTTTGATTTCTCTTTCCCTTTCTTGCTTCCTTTCTGCTTATTGGATTCCATCAACAGATTATCATGGCTATTCCTTGAGCTTGTTTCCAAATGGATAGCTTGCACACTAACTTCATCAATGTTAGTTGGATTAAACATAAGTATTGTATGTCTCAAACTTTCATGTAATCCACTTATATACTATAACAAAGTTTCTTGTGTGTATAAAGGAATTCCCAAAATTAAAGCCCTCTTCCTAAACTCCTGTGTATATTCTTGCACACTTTGTCCTTTTTCTTGCCTTAATGATTGCCAATTCATTACTGTTTTTGCATGTGTCCTAATGGATAAAATTGTTTCTTTAATGCAGCAATAAACTCAAACCAAGAAGAAATAATTTTTCTATAATGACTTAGATCCTCCTGTGTTCTACTCTCCCACCAAATTAAAGTTGTGCCTCCTAGGCGAAGAGTAGGTAATTGGATTTTCTGAGAATCCTCAATAAATTTCTGAATTCTACAATAAACTTCAATTTGTTTTATCCAATTATCAAGTTTTTCTATATCTAGTTCTCCATTACACATTGGCAAATCAAATTTAACATCAAGTTTCAACAAAGGTGAATTAACTTTAGATTTCACAGGTTGTTTCTTTTTAGAAGAAGAGGTAGATGAAGAGGATGAAGAGGATGATGAAGAAGAAGAGGATGGGGATGGAGGTTCAAGAGGGTCACCACCACCTCCTACTCCTTTACCTTTGTCTTCTTTCAACGAGGATTTAGCTTCCTCCTTTCTTTTTTTGAGTTCCTTTTTCCTCTGTCGCTCTTGCCTCTCTTGGAAAAGAACTTCCACCATATCCTTCATTTCGAGAAATTCTTTCTGGAAAGCTTTCTCATTAAGCTCTCTAGGACTTTGTTCAACTACCATCTCTTATTGTGGAAATATCCTTCATTTTTTGATCTCTGGATTGAATTCTTCTAGTGCACCTTCTCCTTGTTTCAACTTCAACTTGGTTAACATTCACTCTGCAATTTCCTACAAAATGGGCTTTGATACCAACTTGATCCGTAATTAGAGTTTACAAAATTAACTTGTAAATTAAATCTAATTAGAATAATTTCCTGATCTAATACAAAATTGTGTGATTATGCTTTTTAACCGTTGAAATTACAAATAAGTAATTAGAAATTCAAATACTAAATTTAAACTAGAGAGAAAATTGAGACATAAGAGAGAAGAATGAGACAAATAAATAGAAGGATCACAACACACAAATTGATAACGGAGTTCGTCCAATGTGGACTACATCTTCGGGTCCGCTTCTCAATTCTAGGACCACTTTATTGTTATCGCCAAGAAAAATTATGCTTTGTTACAATACCCAAGCTCCAAGAACCTGCAATAATCTCTCCACAATCTCTCACTCTTTTACAATTTTTGGTGTACAAAAACACCTTGTAAATTCTCCTCCAAAGAATTATTTCTCCCAAAATGAACTTGAATAATTCTCCTTGTTACAATTCTCTCCAAGAAAATACTCATACAAAATTCTCCACTCAATAATTTCCCAATATCCCTTTACAAAAATCACCCCTTTATATACACATTTATTTGCTAATATGGATTTAACCATATTATTTTGAAAATATTGCATATCTCTCGTATACAAGTAAAAATTCCAACCATTTCGCCCTTTTACAATAAAAATCACTAATATCCTGTTAGTATAACAAATTAATCTTTCAAAAATAAATCCCCCTTTGGCTTTTATAATTCTAAGCCATACAATTAAAAAATGAACCCCTTTAACTATGGGCCGTTATAATTTTGAACTTACAAATAATCAAATCCCTTTTAAATGAATGGCTTATAATTCAAGCCTTTAATCCTTTCGGGATTTATTCCTTTAATAATCTTTATGAATTATTTTAATTCTTATTTAAGCCCCTTAAAATATTATAATTTGGGCTTAAAGGGGTTAATTGTTGAAATATGAGTTTACAAGATTTTTTTCCTCTCCTTGTTTTATGGGAAAAGGAAGAGGATTTTAAGGGATAAAATCCCACCATATCCTTCTTGAAATCATAAAAAATCTTTTAATTTTTAAACCATACGTGTTTTCTTTTAACAATATCATGGTTTAATCCATATTCCTTTTTCCACCATGTCTGTGCCACATCACCACTCCTGCCACGTCACCACCTGCCACGTTGTGCCAACTTGCTCATGTCATCAAAGTCAACCAGAGTCAAAATTTTGACCAACCTTTGACCAGCCGTAACTTTCACATACGAGCTCCATTTTTGAAACCGAATATAGTTCCAGAATTAGTGCAATGAGCACTATGACTTGGTGTCATTTTTGTTTCATTTTGAGACAATCAATTTTTTGCCTTTTTGAACTCTTGATTCGTCTATTTGACCAAACCTCTGACTGAGCATAACTTCTGCATACAAATTCCTTTTGAGCCCATTAAAGTTGCGTCAGGATCGTGTCAGCGAGCTCTACGCATTGATGCTTCTTTGGATGAATTCTGAGACTGTGAAATTTTTAGGTATTTTGGATCCACCTAGATCATTGGTACACCAATTTGCCAAAGGGGTCCATTACTTCATGGGACCTCATGAAGAATTCTTTCCTGTAGAAGTATAAGATTCCAATCAGCCCCTCAGAGCTATACCAACAGTTTATGTCAATCATGAGAGAAGTTAATGAACCTATTGGATCCTTTAATGATCATTTTCATCGTGCCTTCATGAGACTTCAGGATCCATACATACATAATGATGTTGCTACCCTTCCCATCTACTATGCAACATTGGATAATCTCACGTCAGCATTGGTAAAAAGGATGCGGCCACCGCTCACGATGCTAGTAACTGCTTATGCAGAGGCGGTTGTCGCTAGTGCAAATTTGGGACAAAACATCTCTGGTTCTCTGCCTTCTTTAGGACCAATAGCTCATCTGATGCAAGTTCAAGGGCTTAATCAAGCATTCGCTCATTAGACTCCTCTTATGAATCAGGTGCCCGAGTTGCCCATCATCCCGCACCCAAGACAACCAATGAACTATGCACCTCCGAGCCTTCTTATTTGCAGCCTCAACAACAACAAAGTTATTCTTAGGCTCCCCAACAACAACAAAAAGCTTACTCTCAATAGCCGCAAGCACCTTTGTACTTTTTGGGACCTGAATTCCCCCCTGCACATCAAAATAAGCCGGTGCCCCGCCTGTCTTTCTCCAAAATCCAGTACTGCACCCGAGCAATAACGCTGAGAAAGACAAACTTGAAGAGCTAACCGAGATGATAAAGAAAATGTCTACGAAAATGACACATCTAAAGAATCAGAATAGTTAATTACAGGTATATCAGCGTAGCATCCAGGCTAATTTTAATCAGGACAACCAAGACAACAGGGATGGTAGGGACAACCGGGAAGCAAGCACTTCTTCCGGGCATAACTATGATAGAGGGCAGAATTCAAATCAAAACTTTGAAAGGAGACCTTCTCAGAGGAAGAATCACACATGGAATACAAATCCCAATAACGGAGGTGTCCCTAATCCTCTTGATCAGCCGACCAACAATGAAAAAATGACTAGTGGGGCATATCTCACTGAGGCAGCCTTGTCTGGATGGTGCCGGATTCACAAAACTAGTAGACACTCCAAGTTTGATTATTCTGAATTTCAAACAGTTGTTGAAATATTTCAAGTGGAGGTCCAAAATGCTATTGATAGTGTAGGTTGTAGAGACATCGTTCCATCCGAGCCTTATGACTCTTCATGTCTCATGGTGAACCAAGCACCATTTTTGCGAAGTGACCGCAATCAGCTCGAGGTCGAACCTACCCCCGTTGAGAGCGAAGAAGTGCAAGAGGTAAGTAACGAACAAACCTTGGCTTAGCTTTTCGATTCAGTAGATAATGGCCCATTAGATGAGGGAGAAATGCATATAGATGAAGTTCACATGTTCCACCAAAGAACAACTCCCTACTTCCTTAGAAATAGGTAGGCGGGTGGACCCTTTACAACTTCTACTCCACCAAACAATTTTACTACCCCACCTGACCCTAATGCCAGCAATAACCCTAGGCTTCCCCATGTACCTACTCAATATCTTAACAAGGATAGGCCTCAAAATCAGTCACAGAATCAACCTCTAGGCCAACCCCAAAACCAGTTGAACCAAACGAAAACCCAACCTTCTAGCTCCGCCATAGGCCGAGCCTTTGACTCTAAAATCAAACAAATGGGTGAATACGTGGCAGAGGAGTTCAAGAAAGTGAAAATCAGTTTATTTGCCTTTGAACTGCTCAAAGTCCCTGCTGTAAGGCATGCCTTCTTCAAGGTACTTAATGGGACCCCATCCTCTAAAATGACATAGGAGGCGTCAGAAGAACCCAGGTAGGAGCCTGTAGTTTAGGACAACATAGGGAAAAGGAAGGATGTTCCCCAAAATCAATCTATGGGTAAGCAACCTGAAAATGAATCAGATCAGAAAAATAGGCATATTTCCAAGGATTAACCACCCAGGAAAACCAAGGATAGAATTGACGATAAAGACAGGGCTCAAGTGGCTCAGGTAGACATGCCTATGGGCTTATTCCAAGGAAAATTTGAAACTCCCCCTTTCCTTACTACCCTTCGGATATTTGGGAAGAATTTGCACAACTGCCTTCTCGATTCAAGAGCATCTGCTAATGTTATGCCCCTTGCGGTGTGCAAGGCTTTTGGGATCACCCCCACACCCTCGAGAAGGAAGGTTACTTAGCTGGACAAAACATAGATCAACATTGTGGGAGAAATGAATCGAATCCCGATGCAAATTATTGTAGACCCAAGAATACAACAAGTCATTGATATTCAAGTGACTGACATTCTTGACGCATATGGGATCATCTTGGGCAGAGACTTCACTAGATCGTTGAATGGATATGCCGCTACAAACCATTCTCACATGTGGTTGCCATGGAAAGGGCTGCCAAATCAAATCTGTATAGACCGCGAGCCCCGTATGAAGTACATGGTCACAAAGTACAACAACCTGAACGAGGTGTTGTTTGTTGAGATAGAATTGGGAAACTACTATCCCTTTGCCTACCAGGGCAAATTTGAACCCCAAGAAGAGTGTGCTACTAAAGTCCTCTTGGTGCAATGTAGTCCTCCAACTGACTTCACTTAAATGCCGCAGAGTACAGAGATGCTGGTAGAATTAGATGATAAACCCGATGAAGACGATAACTTGGGACTACTCAATGGTTTCCAAGAATTCATGGAAAACTGTGCAAATGATCAACTTAGCTTGGGTGCCTAAATGGATTTCTAGGATCTCTTACTACCAAATTGGTGCAGAATTCACAATGCTGCCCACTCCAAGTTCGATTGTTGCTTGTGCCAAATAGTAGTAGAGCATGTCAAAAAATTAGTTGTCCCTCAAAAGAAAATACCAAAGGAGGTGCTAGCAGAACCAACTATTGTTAAACACACTAAGCTGCAAGACTCCCCAAAGCTCAAGGAGGCGACCACCTAGCCAAAAGGAAATAAGATCCAAGTCGGGCCTAGAGTCAAAGAGCTTTCCAACTTTTGGACGCTTTGATTCGATGGATCCAAATCAAAACAAGGAGCTAGTGCCAAGTTCGAACTCATCAACCCAATGGGTAAGACCTTTCTTGCTTCCCATAGGCTGCAGTTTTATTGCACTAATAATGTAGCAGAATACGAGGCACGAGTGCATGGTCTTCTTATGGCCTTGAAGAAAAATGTCAAAATGCTACAAGTGTTCGGGGATTCCAAACTTGTAGTCAAACAAGTTAGGAAACTGTATTCCTTCCATGAAAGGAGACTTGCAAACTATAGGCATAGGGTTTGGGATCTCTTAGAAGGTTTAGATGCATTTAATATACAACTGATCCCTTGTACTTAGAATCATACAACCAATGCATTGGCTCAGGAAGCCAACACTTTGCGACCCCTCTCCTTGTCTGGGCTTAAGAAATTTACATTTGAGTTAACATCCACACCGTCTGTCCCAGATAATATCACTCATTTTTTAGGTTTTCAATGACGATAAGCATATCCTTGACTTCATCACGAGCTCTGATGTCTTCGCAACCCAAATAATTGATGAAGCAGATCCTGAGGAGGTCGAATTGGATATAGAAGGAGTTATCAACCTCAAAACCAACACGATTCCTAAAGGTATGGTTAAGCTTGAATGAATATTTAACTTGGACCAGATTAGAGACTAGGATTGACACATAAAGAAGGAAGCCATAAGTAACTAGTGTGATGCTCATAACCTCAGGACAGTCGAAGAGACCAAAAATGTTTTTATTGGCAAAGTATGCACGCCTGAAGAAAAGAGGGGAATCATCAATGCATTGTGGAGGCAACATGACGTGGTGGCATGGAGCTACGAGGATCTAAAGACTTATGACACCTCCATCATCACGCACCATCCCTCTTAAGACAGAGGTCAGGCCGCTAGAACCCATCATTTACAAGGAGGTACAAAAGTTACTCTCAGCAAGAATTATCTTCCCGGTCAAGCATTCCACATGGGTGGCCAACTTGGTCCTGGTTAGGAAAAAGAATAGAGAAATCAGGTTGTGTGTGGACTTCTGCAACTTGAATAGAGCTTCGAAGAAGGACAACTATCCAATGCCTTCATTGGATGAGGTACTACATATTGTCAATGGTTCCCAAATGATGTCCTTCCTTGATGGCTACTTCAGATATAACTAGGTGATGGTACAGTACGAGGATAGCCATAAGACAACTTTCACCACTAGGTGCTGCCACAATAATGGTTTACACTTTCTGGGAGATCCTATTTTTGCTGAAATCACATATTTTTAGAAAATATAATGATTTAAGCCTTGAAAAGTTTCATTTAAAGGATTCCAATTGAATAGAATTTTATCAAACCACCTTAGACCAAGCCCCCTTGGATAGAACCCTGCTAGTTTTAAACCATACCTATAACAAAGTCTCCTTTACACCTATCAAAATGCTGATAAAAAACCACTTTTGATTTACCTTTTGAGGGATGAAATGAATTCATTTAATTTATTTATTTTTAAGTATGTATTCCTTATTATAAGCTTCGAAAAAAGTATAATTTTAATTAAATTTAATTTGTTTATTATATTTATTTTTTATTTCTTGTGAATGTAGGTTTTTCACTGAAAATCAAGCTCTCTATTATGCAAATGTAGAAAAATATAAGATTATCCAATTTTTTTTTGAAAAATATGAGTGCACCAAATATTGGAGTCCTTGATCCAACAAAAATAAATACATTGAATTTTGATACATACAAAAAAAAATTACGCGTTATACGGTCGCGCTATGTCTGAATTGTAATTGGTTTGACTTTGAAACTAGATTGAATAAACAATATTCAATAAAAAACTATCTAACCAAGTGGAAGCACTAGAATCAAAGTTAAAAATCTAAATTTGAAAGAATTAGAATTTTATCCTTCATGGAAAAAAAGTTATGCATTATACGGTGAGCGTCACTTTTTAAAATTTTTTTTTTAAAAAACTAGTTTTTGAGGGAGATGGAAAAAGAAGTGCAATCTAATTCCAAAAATTTTGAAAAAAATATATTTAGAATCTACAGAAAAAATGTCATGAAACTCTAGTTTGTATCATCTTTAAATTCCTCATGGTTTAGCCACTATAGGTGCCCGAAAGTGAAGATTTAGTTAAAAAAATATTATTTCAGTGTCTAGTTTGGCCAAAAATTGTAAACCACTATTGTGAGATCACTCGTGGGAACCTTCGCTTACAGGAGAATTCCCTTTGGGCTCATCAACGTCGGCGCCACTTTCCAATGTGCCATGGATATTGCCTTCAAATATCTGATTGGAAAGTGCATAATCATCTAGATGAATGATTTAACTGTGTTCTCGAAGAGGCAGAGTGATCATGTCTCTGATTTATGCAAGGTGTTTTAGAGGTGTAGGGAGTTTGGAGTTTCCCTTAACCCAAAGAAGTGCATTTTCGGCGTGACTCGGGGTAGATTGCTTGGACATGTCATTTTAGATCAAGGAATCTCCATAGACCCTGAACGCATCCAATCTTTGCTGAAGATCCCACCACCAGGCAACAAGAAAGAATTAAAATCCTTCTTCGAAAAGATCAAATTTTTTAGGAAATTCATCACAGGATTTGCTGAAATTATCAAACCACTCAACGCTATGTTAAAACATGATGCCAAAGTTGAGTGGACTCCCGAAGCCAAACATGCTTTTGAAGAAATCAAAAGGGCTATTGTTGAGGCGCCTGTGCTCATCATCCCAAACTATATGAATCCATTCTACATCTATTCATTTGCTTTAGAGCATTCTTGTGCTAGCATTCTAACTCAGAAAGATGATGAAGGAAATGAACACCCGATCACCTTCATGAGTTCTCCTTTGAAAGATGCCAAATTACGCTACCATAATGTAGAAAAACAAGCATGTGCACTTGTTATGGGAGTGAAGAAATTTAGGCATTATATATTGCGCAATAAAGTGTTGACCATTGTCCCCAACCCAATAGTGAAAATGCTACTTATGCAAAATGAATTGGGCGAATAGAGAGTTAAATGGGTCACACTGCTCTAGGAGTACGATATGGAAATCCAACCAATGAGGTTGGTAAGAGGACATGCACTCACCCGCACAATTGTTGAGACAACAACAAAAGTAGGACCTGAACTTACTGTGCAGCAATACCAGCTCGAAGATGTTTCCCTGAGAGAGTGGTATAAAGATGTTTCTTATTATTTGTTGAATCACAAGTGTCCACCTCACCTACAAGGACTCCAAAAATGTGCTCTCAGACTAAAGAGCAATAGTTACATGTTGCAAGGATCCATTTTATACAAGAAAAATCATGAAGGCATTTACTTGAGATGCCTTGGCAAGGAAGAAGCAGACCGAGTCTTACGAAGGGAGAGACCGTAAAGAAGCTCGATTAGCTGAGCTCTTGCATTTAGAAGAAGTCTAAGACCATGCAATAGAAATTTTTTCCAAACATTAGGGTGTGGTTAAGAGATGGTTCAACCACCGAGCCAAAATCAAGGCCTTTAGAATTGCAGACTTAGTCATGTATTGGGACAAGGCCCATGAGAAGAAAGGGGGACACAACAAATTCGACAAGCTTTGACTTGACCCCTTTCAAATAGCTAAAATTTTGGGAGACAATGCTTTCCGCCTAAAGACCTTAACTGGTGAAGACATCTTGTTGCCAGTCAACGGGCAGCACCTCAAGCATTACTTCCAAGCCTGAGCTCTGTCGAGCTCTTTCTTGTAAATACCTATACATAGGTTAGAGTAGATTTCCTTTTGGCTTGCTTGCGTTTTGTTGTTTCTCGTTGCTCTGTTTTTCTTGTTCCCTGGTTGTTTTGTTTTGAGGAGGGTGTCCTTTGCTATGGTGGCCATGCTCGTTCAATGAACAATTTGTGTCGTTGTCCGTCCTTAGTGTTCTTCAGATAAACATTCATTCCTGAATATTGGTCCCTGAAGGCTGCCTAGGAATGGTTTCCTTGTTTGAACTCTGCTTTAGAATTTGACCCTTGGTTGGTTCTTTTTATGCATATCTCAGATCTTGCACAAAACACATATTAAACATTTCAAAAGGACTATACAATAGATGCTATGATACCCTAGTGAGTGAAAAATCCTAAGTCCGCTCCAGTGACCACTGTGGTTCTCAAACCCATTGTAGGCTTCAAGTGCTTACATGGTCGAGCCAAAGATAAGTGAGAAAGAACGTTCAAAGAAACATTAAAACATAGAAAAGAAAAATGTAGAAATCAAGCAATCGTATGGGTGTGCAGATAACTCTACCAGGGCTATGGACGCCCGGCTGGCAGTAGAGCAATATCCATGGGATTACAGTGATAACTCCACGGGGGCTATGGATGCTTGACTGGCAGCGGGGCAATGTCCAGGTTACTTTTGGTGTTGGACGGTTTATGTAGCTTATTCGGTTGGAGTAGCAACCACTTGTCACAGTCCCGCAAAAAGGAATGAATTCACCACACACACTTCTGAGATGTCTCTTAGGTTGACCCAAATAAGGATCCTGTTCTCCCAGTTCACTCTTGGAAGCTTGCTCCTGGTCTGCAAAACCAGAGATTCTAGGTCTAGAATGAACGCTTATCCCCAGAACGCTCGAGGTTGTTCCCCAGCGGAGTCACCATTTGTTGTGCCCTCAGCACACACGCCCTGTTTGGAACGGGGACCCTCTTTTCTTTCACCTTGTTGGGTCATTTTATCATTGCCTCATTTTGCGTGTCTCCATTTTTGGTGTCCCATACGATTAATGTACCTTTGAGCTTCCATCCTTGGTTGACCATGTTTTTTCCCCTACATCTTAGTTGAGTCCTAGAGTCTTCCAGACTCTCCTTGGAAGTTTGCTTCTGTTAGCGGCCTTGGGGCCTAGCGGGCCTGCCTCGTCGAGACTCCCTTTCCGGGTTTCCCTAGGGTGTTCGTTGTTTCAAAATGGCGGAAGGCTCCTACCTTACTGAGCCCCAGGCTCTGATTCCCTATTTTTTGCCAGTTTAAAATTTGCAAGTTTCGAGCTGCCTTCACCCGCGCCGGGTCCAGTCCACCGGACTTTCGTCCCCATAATTCCCTTTAGTCTTCATTGTTTCTGGCGGAAAAACTTCGACGACACTCCGCTATCCTTCCTCTGGGTCTTACTTCACCGTTGACTTACAAAGTGCATTTTCAAATAGCTGTCGACCCACATCCTTCCTGGCCTTGGACCTCCCACCACCATCCATGAATTTGAAATTTACTAACCAACTGGCCAGCCATACAAACATTAAATGTAGACATTAAATGCATATGAGGGTATAAATATAAGGGCCGACCTGTCATTTTCATTTGTCAGGTTTTCTAGAGGAGTTTAGAGTTGAGTTCGAGGAGATCAGTGCACCCGTCACCCGCCGCCCTCGCGTCCAAGACCATCATTCGACCTCCCTCAGTGGATTTTACCACTTTCATCATTTAGACTCTCGAGATAGGTTCATCATCCGCCTTCCTGAGAGGTCTTTTGTGAATTCACGCTTAAAAAATTGAATAAATATGGGCTAGAATGCTTTAATTAGCTAAAACATGATAAAACACACAAAACCCATGTCTTGGAATTCTCAAAAACCTCCAAATCATCTCCTAGGATCGATCTGGAACTCTCCCTCACCGCTGTCATTCTTCGTGCAGGGCATTCGTTCCCTTCGGGCCCACGCCGGTTCATCGCCGCGAAACTTATCAAATAGCTAAACTTTTTCCAAACGGCGAGACCGTCTCTCGGGCCTGCGACCCCGGATTTCCGTCGGCGATTCGCTGTCAGGCTTAACGAATTTAGAAAACTTGAGAAAGACCTGCATTTTTGCTTCCCAGGCTCGAACCCCCGGACTTCCATGTCTGAAACACTGTGAAGCTTCCATTGTTCCCAAATGTCGGAATGCCACCGTCCACACAAGCACTAGGGCCCGCCTTGCCTCTCGCTGTCCAGCGTTAAACACAAAAGAATAACTATTATGTCTCATTCTAGGGTCCCGGTCCGCGGACTTCTATCGCAACTTCACTATTTTGAATGGCCATCTGATGGCAACCTTCCACCTCCTGGGTCCCAACCTTCCATTTGCTACGATAAACAAACAATGATGAAATTTGATGTCCTTTCCCTTGCTGGGCTCCGCCCTTTGGGATTTCATCTCGCCTTCGCTGTCTCACAAGGGAAAATCATGCACGTCTTCCCAATCTCCAAGACCCGCTGTCTTAGTCACCGAAAGAAAACTCAAGAGGAAATCTAACGTCCAAGTTTGGAGCTGGGTCTGGTCCACCAGGTTTTCATGCCTCGACTGTCGTTCAAAATGAGGAAACCTTGACAGCTTCCCGCCCCTTGACGCCTGAATGCCTCAAAATAGAAAGTGAACATTGGCTACCTTTCGGCCTCCTGGGTCCCGGACCCCGAAACTCCATTTCTTCCTGGCTGTTTCAAACAGCGAAGTCCTGATAGCTTTCCGGCCCTGAACCTCCGGGTGCTCCTAAAGTGGTCAAAATAACCTCAAATTTGAAAACCAATCTCGACCCATGTGCTAAAATTTGACCCTTTTCAACACGAGTCTTTCAAACCATCAAAATATGAAGATGGGAGAAACCACCCGGATTGCCCCAACTTGTTCGCCCTTTCCAAAACAACATTCTTGCCAGGGAAATCTGGCCCCTTGGGCCCAGATTGTTTAAAACCCTTCAAAAAGTGACTAATGGCATTTGATAAGTAAATATTTAACTTCATTAATCATATGATGTCTAATTGGATTTAGTTCACGGGATTTTGGCCAATGTTAATGCTTTCATGATTGATTGTACTCATTACGTCCATGATTGCAGGATATATGGAATCGGGTGTAAGACCCTCGAGGGCAGCTGTAGAGAAATACAAAGGAAAGAAAGTAGGAAAGACTCCTCGAGGAAGAGATGACAAAGACCAAATGAAATACCAGTTCCAGGGTAAGCCTCTACATTCAAAAATCATCACCGACTAGAAGGAGATCACAAACACCAATATCGACCATGTCGATATTGATGAATTCAAGCAAAGGGTTAGAGTCCACTCAAAGACTGATAATGCAAGATCAATCAAACATAGTGGGATTGCAAAAGCCGCATGCTTCCCCCCATCTCTCATAGCCCCTAAATTGGTAATGGCTTGTCGGCAAGCCTACCAGCCACAGACAAGAACCATCGTTGATAGGGACGAGAACATCCTCATTGATATGTCGGCTGAGGGAATTACTAGAACCTTTCACATTCCTACCTTTGAAGAGATGGAGATGCCCACCATGGAGGAAGGAAAGGCAACATGGGATGAAAACCTGATGGGCTGTAAGAAATTAATAAATCAATATTGGCTCGAGGAGAAAAGAGGCAGCGCTGCGAAGGTTCCTTAAGAGCTCTTCCATAACGATTTCTTTGAGGACTACCATGACCTAGTAACCATGTTGAGCAGGGTGATGGGCCTCCCCACTTGCATTTTTTCAAGAATGGATGGTGCATTTTATTGAAAAAATCCTCCGTGGGGACGAAGATGTCACCACAAAAGCTTTATTCTATTGGGGAGGCATCATAAGCGACTGCTTCCACGAGCAATTTATGAATGTAAAGAAAAGCTCTAAATTCTATATGACCTCCTATCTGGTCTATTCACTGGCTGAGTAGAGGCAATATAGTGGATTATTTGTGGCACCCGATGAGGAGCTGGGCCGAAGATTGAAATCCTGACTGATATCCCCAACTACAATTCAAAAACTTCAAGGAGTACTGTAGGGTGAATGACGCCTTCATCAGCCACATGATCAGGCTGCTAGGGGGATATTTTGAGAAAAGGGTCTCACACAACGCACATGCGTTCTTGAAACAATATGCCTTCCTATTTATACAGTTCCCAAAATTCACATACATTCGTGCCTAGGGCTTCACAAAAAGACTGAATAAGTTGCCCCGGTACCCCAATGACCGGATCATATTGCTAAAAATTTCCTGGTAGCTACAACATATACATTCAATCCTCGACGGTAAACACTTAGCAGGTATCCCTTATCCCTTAGCCTTCGGTCAAGGGATGTATAAATTACAAACTTCCCAGTGTGCTGAGAATTTTAAAAAGGAATTGGCAAAGTAACATTTTTGCCAACACACTGCTCGCCCGTAGATGGACCTATATGGGCATATAAGAAAGGCACTGGGACAAGGGTATTCCCACCTACATCACGTTGAAGATTTATGGGCAGATTGTTAGAGTGACAAGGAGGTGCATGCGATGCATTACATGTGGATGATCGCATACTTTGTAAGAAGGGTACAACTGTTTCCTATACCAAACCAGGTTGAGGAGGATGAGGGCACTGTCATGGACTCCAGGTACGCAACAGTCAGTAATTTTCTGCTACCAATGATAGACTAGGATGATCAGGAGGTCGATGACCTCGACATTGTGACTAAACCAATCATGGCTCGAACCAAAGAATGGATTAATGGAGAAGCATCTCGATTAAAGCAACAAGGGGTTGTCCTCACATATGAAGGGCTCAAGAGTGAGCCTAGTGCCATGGAAGATGTCACCGCAACAAATTCAATAAGCACGACATCAAAATCTCCTCCTATCACAAGATCGAAGAAGAGGAAAGGGACCAAAGCGGAACATTCTCTAGACCCCTAAGTTTATTCAAGGAAAGACTCAGGAGACTCACCTTCTAAGAGGCCCAAATGGATGGGAAGCGTCATGGAGCAGCCACCAATTCAGGAAGATCCCCTTCAAGAGGGTGAGGAAGGGTAGACAAATCAGTCGAGACCTCCTCCGGCTCTCCCTGTCTCTACCACCCTTACGCCTATTTCCTAGGCCATGGTCGCTACATCCCCACTTGTAGTGGACATCTCGGTCCATCTCGCCTCCTCTCCCTCGGCGGGGCCCATAATAATGATTGACTCTTCCTCTACTGCAACTACTCTGCCTTCCTTCGTCGCCATGTCACCTACTACATCACTCCCATTGGCAGTAGTGATAATTCCAATTCTTGCACTACAATTACCAAAGGCTTTCTCGCGTCACATGTAGAATGTCCCCTCTAAAATTTCTCAGATCTTTCTGGATCCCACCATCCAAGCTGTCGTAGCACGGGTCCTCGCCAGTGCTACACCTTAGCAACCTCCAATAGGACCACCAGCAACAGAGGCCACAATGTTAATCTCTGAAGAATGGGAGAGGTGGGAGGAAGAAGCCTCGAAGGAAATGGAGGAGGAAGCCGATGAGTACCATGAACACCCGGAGTATGAACATCGACAAATCAACAGGGTGGTCTACGAGGAAGAAGGAACAGGATCTTTCGAGAGCGAAGATGAAGAGGAGGGTATAGGTGGTAGAACTATTGTATAGACCTTCAATGATGATCTCGAAGAGGAAATGGCCAAACAACTGAAGCATGATGAAGAAGAGATAGAAAGGGCACCTCCCAGAGAAAAGCAAGAAAGTGGTAGGATAATGGAAATGGTAGAACTCCCTACAGGGGGACAGCTAGAGGTTGTGCTGCCTCCTTATAGAGAGGAAGGAAATGTAGAAGAGGACAAACCTGACAAGCATGGGCACAAGGACAAACAAACTGAGGAGAGAGGAAAATAAATTGAGATAGAAGAAGGCCCACGAAAGTGATTGCCAACTAAGCCTCCCGTCAAACACCTCATGTTCACCCAAGACTCCGACGAGGAAGAGGGAGACAAGACTAGAATGGAAGAAAGGGATCCCATGGGTGAGCAAACATAGATTCAGACAGAGGAAGGAAAGGGTGATCGAGAATTGCCCAAGGAAAAATATACCATGCATGAATCGTTGGAGAAGCAGCTTGAAAAGAAGACTCCCATCCCGAAGGACCCAAGAGTGAGGCTAGATGCTATCCTAGTACGAGCACAGATCTCAACCAAGAAGGAGAAGAAGCCCAAAGTTAGATCCAAGGTAATGATGGATGCTTCCGTGTCCCGAACTATACAAATAGCAACACATGTGGTAGGCTAGGAGGGAGTAAGCTATAATGTCTCAACCATTAACTTGGGGACTGCTACCAGAGAGCAAAAGGTGGGGCATCTCGAGGAGTCCGTAGCTACGGTGGTGCACCTAATACAACAAGACAAGGTCTCGAATGATGAGCTCAAAGCACAGGTGGCCACCTTGACAAATTACATTCAACAATGGTCTTCAATTGAAGACATTCCTACCACGTCCGCTGCTCCACCCCAACTGTTGTCCAAGGAACAGATTGACAAACTGGAAAAGAGAAAGAACTTGGATAAAACTACAAAGAGCTGGTTCCGACAGGTTCTATACGTTGGGAACATGGGTATCAGTCGGGCTATTGAACAACCAACAAGTTCTTGGATTTACAAAAGTCCCTCAAGAACACAAGAAGGCTCTACACCGAGTTCCCTACAAGTTACAAGTCCACCTATCCAAAGATCGAGGCTATCTTCTGGCTGCCAAGCATGACATGGGAAAAGGAGCTCACATTCAAAAGGGATGACCATTGGCTAGTGGATGTGTGGAAGCAGGACTTTGATAACAAAAGGGAAATGTTAGAGCAGATAATAGATAAAGTGGATTCAGATATCGAATGGGTCAAATAAATTAGAGAAAATTGTACCTGATATTTGAAGCTAATGATGGGATATGACATGCTCGGGTACAAATTGATCCAAAAAAGACAAAACCTCATTTCCAGAAGAAGATGGAGGAGAAGATGTCAGACGAGATAACAACAGATTTCATGAGTTTTTTCACTTGCACCTTCACCCAGTTAGAGCTGTTCAAAGACCTCGCCTCCAAGTATGACGAAGATTGGAAAAGACTTGAGGACAACTCAAAAGAATGGAGTTATCAAGTGCTACAGTCTGAGATTATAGAGGTCGACAAGCTCCAACTGGTAATCTTGAAATTCATGGAGTATGCAACTTTGAAGAAGTAGGAGGGCGACCCTATTGTCAGTGAAGAGCATTTGAAGGAATAGCTACAGTAGAAAGAGAAATCAACAAAAGACAAAATGCTACAATTATGTCACTAGATGACGAAATAGGGATGAGGACAAAACTGTATTTTAAATTGTAATATATTTGGGGGGTATGTAGAACCCTAGTTTGTAGTGAATCTTGGCCACACAATGGGATTGAATCTTGGCCATTTGTTCTACTTTTTGGGCACTATAAATAGTTGGTCTCCTCTCATTTCCAAAGAGAGTTGAGTTGTTGTAAAGACATGCTGCTAAAATTTCTAATTAAAATACATTGACTTGGTGCATTTTCTGAGTTATTCGCATGTTGCATGGTTCAATCTCCATTGTTAGATGCTTTATTTAGATTTACACTGCTATTTTAGGTTAGATTTAAATTGCTTGAGTATATTTTAGTAATGTTGTTCTGTAGTTGTGAAAATTGTTGTTGTGTAGATGCCTTGCTTGCCCATACTTTTTGTTGTTTGCTGTTGGTAAATAGTTGTGCAAAGTTAGTCTGGGCTTGAATTCAAAGCTGCTCCACACTTTTATCTTTGTTCATGCATGTATATGGTGAATGAAAGGTGAAATATCTGCAGACCTTAGAAGATAGCACAAATTTCATGAGACTATGAATTTTCTGGTTAAGTGAAATTATGTTTGAAGGAAGTTGTCCATGGCAGGAACTCCATGATTACTGTTCACAGTTAGTTACAAATCTAGGAACCTTCTCTCTTCCGTGTGCTTATTTCTTTTTTTTAATTAGTGGCCTATGCTAAGGTTCATTGCACATTGTAAAGCCATAAGTTGAAGAGAACATTGAAGTTTTAGACTGTTGTTCGAACCTACAACAAAATGCACCTTGAATCCCATCCCAAAAAACTTCAAATTTTAAGATCCACTCTGCATCTAGCTATGTAAGTCTGCCTTGTGGTTACCAGAAAAATCACATCAAACATCAACTGAGGAGTTCCATGCAAGTCATGACCTGACACCCGAGAGACCTTGGGGAGATTTTCAGCAACTTTTTGTGGGAGATTTCCTTTCAAGAGAGGTAGTGTACATATGCATTGCCTGTGTTGAGAAAGTGTACAAAACACCCATCAACAAGTCCTTATATGAAACAATCCATTCATTTTACTTTCAATAGGGATCTCATTATTCTTTATAGATGAAGCATGGTAACTAGTACTAGCAACAAGAACTATACCTTTTATACCCACAACTGTTATCTTGGATTCATCATCATAATCTGATCTGAGGTCTAGCACAATGGTTGTAGTCTTTTGCTTATCCTTTCGATCCTTGAGCCACTTTGGTTTCTGATCAGGATGTAATTTCAAACATTTTGCATCTTCGTGCCTTTTCTTTTTGCAGTGTGAGCAATAAGGCTTTTCCTCCTCTTTCTTCATGGAAGTTGCCCGTTGCATTTCCTTCTTCCCTTTCTTGCTTTCTTTATGCTTACCGGATTCCATTAAGGAAATATTCTTCATGTTTGTTTCAAGATGAATGGCTTGCATAATAACTTCATCAAGGTTAGTTGGATTGAACATAAGTATTGTATGCCTCAATTTTTCATGCAATCCACCTATATACTTCAACAAAGTTTCTTGCATGTATAAAGAAATTCCCAAAATTAAAGTTTTTTTCCTAAACTCTTGTGTATATTCCTTTACACTTTGTCCTTTCTCTTGCCTCAATGATTTCCAATTCATTACTACTTTTTGCATGTGACCTAATGGATAAAACTGTTTCTTAAGCACAACAATAAACTCAAACCAAGAAGAAATAATTTTACCATATCAACTTAGATCTTCCTGAGTTTTTCTCTCCCACCAAATTAAGGTTGTGCCTCCTAGGTGAAGAGTGGCTAATTGGATCTTTGAAGTATCATCAGTAAAATTCTGAGTCCTGCAATAAACTTCAATTTGTTTTATCCAATTATCAAGTTTCTCTGCATCCAGTTCTCCATTATAAGTTGGAAATTCAAATTTAACATCAAGCTTTAACAAAGGAGCATTAGATTAAGGTTGCACAGGTTGTTACTTATTTGAAGTTGAAGTAGACTTAGTAGATGAAGAAGATGAAGTAGGTGAAGAAGGTGAAGAAGGAGGTTTAGGAGGGTCACGACCACCTCCTACTCCTTTACCTTTGTCATCTTTTGAAGAGGATTTACCTTTCTCCTTCTTTTTCTTGTACAAATCTTCCACCATCATCTTCATGTGTAGGAATTCTTTGCAAAATTGTTCTTCAATCTCAAATATTTTAGGACTGGGAGATTTTCCTTCTCCTAGTTGTTCCATGGTTTTTCTTCGAGTAACTCACCTCAATCTGATCTCTGGATTAAGCTCTTCAAGTGCACCTTCTCCTTGCTTTAATTTCAACCTAGTTAGTTCATCCACCACTTGTAATTGTTCCTGTTAAACTGCTCAGATGCCAAACTTGATCTGCAATTAAAGGGGTACAAATAATTTTCATTTTACTTCTAATTACAGATTTTATCCCGATCGCAAACAAAATTGCGTGGTTATGTTTATTTAACCTTTGAAATTATCGAAATGGAGCTCACTTAATCCTTAACACAATTTAATGACTTTCACTAATCTTGTAAATGTCATAATTAGAATAAAAATGAATCAAATACTGAAAGAAATGAAAGAGAATTAGAAAATAGGAAAAGGAGAGAGATCACGAGCTTGATAACAAAGTTTGCTCAATATGAGCTACATCTCTGGGTCTGCTTCTCAATGTTGGACTGCTTTATTAATGACACCAACTTTAACATGTTTTTTTACATCATCCAAGCTTTAGACCTGCATTGCAATTTCTCTCACAGTCTCTCTCAACACCTAACACTCTATTGCATTCTCCTTTACTTGCGTCCAAGGGATAGGATTCAAACGCCTTTCAATCCTAATTACACTTAAATGATTACAAAATACAAAGTCTCTATGCATACATATACCTCCAAGAGAATTCTCTAAACACTCCTCACTTTGTTTCCCAACTCTAGACTCTCACCCCTCTTTTATACATAAAATATTGCCCATCATGGTTAAAAACCATAAGATTTACAAAATCACCCATATCCCCTTTTACAAGTAAATATCTTTGAAAAATCCCCCATTTACAATAGGAAAATATCATAAATCATTTAAAATATTATCTAAGCCCTTTAATTATATTATGTAAATGGGCTTTAATATTCTAAAGGATTAGGCCCTTATTTATAGGGGTTAGTATTTTAATTTTGGTTTTTCTACTTTTATTTGGGGGTTAAATTCTTTAAACTTAGGAGATTCGGGCTTATTCATTATTATTTTAAAGGGTTTAATTTTTTAATTTTTAGGAGATTTGGTTTTAATCCGTTGCCTTTAAATCCCACAAAATCCACTTGGGATCCCACAAAATCCACTTGGAATTCCATTAAATGGATTTTGTGAAATAAAATAAACCTCCACCACTTTATTTCTCAAAAATAAAGCATGGTGTAGTGGTGGTACATGAATTTAGTGAGGGGGATCCACATTTTTTCCACATCACTTGCACTTGCCACGTCAGCATCCAGTCAATTGCCACGTTAGTATCCAATCAACCTTCATCTTTGTCTGGTCATATCTTCGTCGTACAAGCTCTATTTTCGATGAAATGAGCGGCGTTGGAACTATGGCAATGAGCTCTTCGACATGATGGCACCTTTGACCATTTTTGGAATGATCAAATATTTCACCTTTTTGATTGGCCTATGTACTTGGTTTGACCCCAACTTTGGCATATGAGCTCCTTTTTTGCCTGTTCAAGTTGTGTTGGGTCTAGTTTTCCGAGCACTTCGACATGGCAATGGTTCTTCTAGATTCTGAGACTGTGAATTTTTGAGGTCTTCTAGATCCTCTTGGATCATATGTCCAATGGCTTAACTACATCATCAGTACCATGATAAACCAAACAATATTTTGAAGTACCACACAAATATCTAAACACCCTCTTAACAAAAGTCCAATGCTCTTTACCAAGGTGACATAAACCTACTCAAAACTCCCACTACTTGAGTTATGTTTGGTCTAGTGCAAACCATTGCATACATCAAACTATCAACGACACTTGCATAAGGAACATTAAACATTTCTTCAAAATCATCATCAAAATTAGGAAACATGTCTTAACTCAACTTAGTACCAATCAGAAATGAAATATTTATTGGTTTACAACCATGCATACCAAAATGAAATTAACATACTTACTCTGACTTAACCAAAAAAAAAATTGAACCTGATCCCTACCGATCTCCATCTCAAGGATATATTTTGTAGCCCCAAAATCCTTCATATAAAATGTGTCAAAAAGTTGATTCTTAATCTCCCTAACCATCACCTTGTTGTTACCCATAAAAAACATGTCATCAACATGCAAGACAATGATTGGTATCTAATCATCAATAACCTTAATGTAAACACAATGATCCTCTTCACTTCTAACAAAACCCAAATTCAATACAAAGGAATCAAACTTTTGGTACCACATCCTAGATGACTGTTTCAACCATATAAATACCTCTTTAACCTGTAAACCAAGTGTTCTTTTTCTTTCACAACAAAATTGTCAGGTAGTCACATATAAATTTCTTCCTCAAGATCCTCATGCAAGAAAGCAATTTTAACATCCATTTTCTCTATTTCAAAATCATAAGCAGCTACAATAGATAATAGGAATCTAATAGAAGTTAACTTAGAACTAGGAGAGAAAATTTTGCTGAAACTAACTCCCTCTCTTTAGGAGTAGCCCTTGGCCACCAATCTGGCCTTGTACCACTCTAACCGACCATCTACACCAAATTTCTTTTTAAATACCCACTTGTAACCAATAGGCTTCCTTCCTTTGCGAAAACTCATAAGATCCCAAGTATCACAACTATCCAAAGCCATCATCTCCCCCTACATGGATTGCATCCAAGACTCACTTTCTTCTAAAGAAAGCCTCCTTATAAAATATAGGTTCATTATCAATACTCAACAAAGAAAATACACAATGGTAATTAGATGGGCTATACATGTCAACTAGATTTCATTGTCTTGTGGATCTTCTCAAGGTAGGAGTAAGAGGTTCTTGTTGCTCTTCTTCTTCTACATGCTCATCTTGCACATCATCTGAACTCTCTAGACCATCTTCTTCTTCTCCATCCCAAATCCATATTATTGTTCTTCCACATGTTCATCTTCCTGCTTCAAAATATTTGTCTCAAAGTGAACTATTTTTGTCTTATCTTTCTCCTTTGGTTGTTCTTCATTTGAGTAAGTTCTAAACTCCTTGAAAATCACATCTCTAGAAAAAACCTTTTTACAGATTAGTGGATTCCAAAGCTTATAGCCTTTTGCATTCTCACCATAGCCAACAAAGATGTATTTCTATGCTTTTGGATCCAATTTAGAATGCTTCTCTTGAGGCACATGAAAAAAATCCTCACAACCAAAGACACTTAAATGTGAAACAAAAGGATTTATACGTATCCACACTTCATACAGAGTTTTATCAACAAGAATTTAACAAGGAGATCTATTAACCAAAAAACATGTAATACTTACTATTGCTCAATTTTTACCTACGGGCTCAATCAGGCAGGGGTCCCTTTTTCAAGTATTCAAGGGGGGTCAGATGCATTGACTTTTGCCTCAGGTCGCCAAGACATATGTGTTTGGCGTGAGGTCTTGCTGATCAACCGCAGTCTCACTGAAAGAATGGAACTCTCGGCATAATATTGGCGTCGGTGAAAGGTTTGGCCAATAAATGGAGCTCTTTCCGAAAGGTTTTGGGCTTGCCGACAAGTGGTGGTCTCCCTGAAAGAAGGTTCGAGCTCACCGAGAGATGAAGGTTTCAGTGAGAAGTCTTGTCGATAGGCGAAAAGTCTCGCCGAAATGGCTGGCGCTGGGGAGAAGTCCTGCTGAAGGGTGGAGGTCTCGCCGAAACGGAATGTCTTCGGTGTAATGTGGTGGCTTCAATGAAAGGTCCTACCGACAGACGAAAGTCTCACCGACAGTTGTTCAGAAGGTCGTCGGCGGGGAGGAAAAAAATATGCCTTCGGGAAAAGGTCTGGCCAACAAGAGGAAGTCTTGGAAAAAGAAAGGAGTTTGCCGTAATGTCTCGACGACCAAGTAGGGTCTCAGCAATAGAGGTGGCTTTGGGGTGAAGTTTCATTGACAGGGTGGACTCTTGTCGAGATGAAACGGGTCTTGCCGAAGTAAAGTGAGCTTGGGGTGAAAGAAAGGAGTCTCGGCGAAAGATTTAAGCTTGGTGAGAGGTCTTGCCAACCCGATAGGGTCTCACCAAATGGATACTTGGAATTGGTAAGACTCCTGGCCGTGGGGTTTGAGTTCAACATAATGTCTCGGCGAACAAAGGTGGTCTCGCCGAGAGAGTTTTCCTTCGACATAAAGTTTGGCCGAATGGTTGAAGTCTCGCCAAAAGGTGGGGGCTTCAGTATGACGTCTTGCCGACTGAAGGGAGTCTTGCCGATAACGATCAACTTTCCCTTGGAAAAGGATATCGGTATGACTCCTAAGAGCTCGCCATGATTTATAGCCGAAACTGATTGTATTGCCGATGCTTTTCCGTAATATCGATATAACTTTTGCTTTCGATGAGAAGTCTTGCTGATAGTGGTAAGCTATGCCGATCACTGCTATATAGCATAATCGCATCGGGGAGACACGACCAGTGTCTCACCGATGCCTGGGATCTTGTGTGGCATATGTTCAAATAATTAGAGAGAACTAAAGGCGAACCATTAGCCATTTGACTGTTTGACTACCCCTGTGAATGAGATCAACATAGCATAAACGACATAGACTTATTCTGAGATCAAAGGCGATGGAGCATCTCGGTGAAAAATTGTGTGAAGATCTAATGGGAAAGTCTAAAGCTGCTTGAAGAGGAAGTCAACCTACAAAAAGATCTTGAGTAGGAAGAAGGCCGAAAGAAAGAAGAGGCCGTCAGTCTCGAGGACAGCTGTGAGGTCTACTGGCAAAAGGCAAATCGATATTAATGGTAATGCTCCAGGGGAATTCAAGGCAGCTCTTCAAGGAAGTTCAAGAGTGGACACAGAGGCCAAAGGTTAGTACATTAAATGCATGGTTGCAAAAGATCTGAAGGACCATCCCTAGAGCGATATTTCACCGACATGGACACGGAGGATGCACATTGAATGCATTAACTTTATTTTCAAAAGATCCGAGGGTCAACCCTTCTTAAAAAACTGATATTTTTGTAAACCCAAAAAGTAGGGGGCCGATACTTTTAGTTTTCATATATATGGCATTTTGGCCTCATTTTGTAGACAATTCTTACTTACATATTTTTCTGCTTTGTGACTTCTGTTAGTCCTTAGAGGAGAATACTGAGTTTTGTAACTTAATTAAAAACATTGTATGGTAGAGTTTCACCTTTGGAGATCAATAAAGAAAGCAATTTCTGCCTTCTTAGTTATCTATTTCATTGAGTGTGTTGGATGATTAATATATTTACATGTGAGTTTTTCTTATTCCTTGTTAGTACATCTCATTAATAACACTTTCAAGCTGAGGAGATATGTATATTGCAGGTTATAGGTTATGCTGATGATGCAAACAAATTTTAGTTGTGAGGAGAATTTATCATCCTTCTAGGACTATATGTATTGTAGCTTTCTTATGAAATGTTTATGCAGTATCATATGAGTATCGAGTTGTGTATATCAGCTTTTCTTAGTTGATTGAAAACTGTGTATTAAGCAGCTATACATGTTTTGCGTAAATTTGGTGTATCACCATAAGATTTAGCTTTCATTTTCATGCACTCCTCCCTTTTCCTTACAAAGATTAGTAGTTTAGGTGATACCAAAGGAATCCGGCCTTCTCTGGAGGTTCATTTCAACTCTAGGTGACTTGCAGCTTTGAAATGATCCCATGTTTCTCTAGAAAGCTCAGTTTTTCATAACTTTGCATAAGGTGCATTTCTAGGAGATAATAATTTTGGCACACCCAGTGGGACCAAGTCAGAAGTAAAATTCTTAAGTCTTGCTGTTTTGATGTGCTGATAGTGAGCTAATAGCCTTTTAGAGGTCGTTTTAAGCATATCTGGCGAGTCTGTGTGGAGGAAAGGATCAATGTGTTTATTTATATGAGAAAAATAGAAACTAGAAGTTCAAAAGTAGTAGAGTTTTTGCATTTATCTCCTCCAAGAAGAAAAGGGAGAACTCTCAGAAGGACTGTTCCTTCTCCTATAGTTCAGTCGACACCACTTGGTGTTAGTGACAAGGCACTATTTTCATACGGAAGGAGAAGAAGAAGAGACCCTCTAGCTAAGCGTTCAACATCTCCTACTCTTAGAACAAAACTTTCTGCCTCCTCATTTGGGGCTTTCAATTGTTCAACAAATAGTATTTCTACTACAACAAATACTTCTCAACCAAGTTCAAGTTCTGCTTTAGCAAGCATACCAACGCATTCCAGCTCAATGGCAGCACCAAGGGCCTTTACTTTTGTACCGTTCAACCAGGGTAGTCCCCTTAATCTAGCACAACATGATGATATTCCATTGGAAGCGTTAAAAGGGTTACCAGAGTTTACTGGAGAAGGACAAGTAACACCTTTTGAACATATCAGAGATGTGGCAGCATTGTGCAATGTGCATCATGTGACACAAGAAAATGTAGCTATGAGATTGTTGGCCGCATCTTTCCAGAAGAAGGCATTGGAATGGTTTAGAAGCTTGCCAGTGGGTTCTATAAGAACATGGGATGAGCTTGGTGATGAATTTACCATATCTTTTGAGGAAAAATCTGATCACCTATCTTTGGTAGAGCAGTTAACAACCATTAAAAGAGCCCCACAAGAACAAATGGTGGATTTCAATATTCAATTTCAAAAGACTTGGAATAGAATACCTGCTACGGTAAGGCCTTCTGCTGATTATGCATTTTTGTACTATTTGAAAAGTTTAAATAGTGATATCTCAGTCATGATAGAGTCCATGGGGGGTACTTCTTTACCTCAGGCTTATAGTATAGCTATTAAGGCAAAAAATAACCTCATTCAAGCAGGCAAGTTAGCACCTAGGCCACCTATGCCCTCCTTCCCTGAAATTCAATCAAATATGCCATTGCAAATGCCATTTTTAGCCCCTTTACCTGTTGTTCCAGCATTACCCATTGCTGTGAGTCAGGGAGTGTTAGCTGTAGGACCATGAAGTGAATTGCAAGAGATCAAGTCTAGTCAGCAGAAGATAGAAAGTATTTTATAGACTATGGGAAATGAGTTGATCAGTATGAAGAAACAATATCAAGGGGCAAGGCCGAATTTTCAACAGTAGAACCAACAAGAAGGTCAGAATGCAAATCAGTCTTATCAAAATTAGGGATATCAGTATCAGCAAAATAGACAACCCTATCAAGGTGCTTACCAAAGGAAAAATGTTAATTAGAGACCATTCCAATCTTATAATCCAACTCCTCTTAATGTTGTAAATCCAGTGAAAGATATGGTTCCAGCCCAAAATAACTTTGTGATAGAAAATGAATGGTGTTATTTGTGTAATCAAGCACATAACCCAGCCTCATGCTCAAATGGGGTAGTTAATCAGGAATTTATGGTCCAAAATGCTGTCAGTCCATAGCCAGATGCACCTGCTAATATACCTGAACAACAACTAGATATACATTTTAATGGGACTACATTTTTAAATTGGCAAAGTGAAGAGTTATGTGGTGTGAATGTTGATTCAACAATTGCAGTGAATACACAAGATAAGAAAAGATCTCTAGAGGTGGAGCAATTAGCTGATAAAAATAAGGGGCATGCAACTATAGAAGCATCATCCACACCTATTCTAAATGTACCAAAAAAAACTATTGTCTTACCAATCAATGAGTAGCATCACAAGAATAAAGAACCGACTGCTATTAAAGTACATAAGAAGGTACCTTCAACTATACCTTACAACATTGTGGACAGTATGAAGAAGATGAATGTGAATATGACCATGTGGGACTCCTTAAGCATTCCTAGACAGGCTGATCTACTTAAAAAGGCATTATTTGAAGATACAAATCCTAAACAAATTGCTGCTGATTCTCGAAAGGTCGTAATGGCTAATGATGATCAAGGGAAAGTTGCTAATCCCAATAGCCAAGGGGAATCTATGATTCAAGGTAAGAACGTGAGACCTCCTTCGTTCTATGTTTCATTGATTATTGGAAAAAATTAGTGCACAATTGTATGGTAGATAGTGGCGCTACCTGTTCTGTCATGCCCAAACAAGTAGCTGACCAGTTAGGTTTAAAGTATGAACCTTTAGAGAAAGGAGTAGTCTAGATGGATGGATCATCTGTTAATATAGTAGGTCTTATCAAAGATGCTAGCTTAACTCTCCATGCTTGCCCTAATTTTTCAATTTCCCAAGACATTTATGTGGCAGATGTGCCTCCATATTTTGGGTTATGTTTGTCGAGAGAGTTTACAGCTAAAATAGGGGGATACCTTTCTTCTGACTGGTGTCACATGTTGTTCCGTACTAGGTATGGAACTAAAGTAATTATTAAGTCTGAGTTACTTGCAAAAGACAATATAGAACCCTATATACCCAGTGCAGTAAATGCTAATTGCATAATTTTTGAACAAGGCGAGCATGTTGCTGTCTTTGATCCTCGCATTGCTATCGATGATATTCCTGATATACTTTTAGATGAGTGGGAAACAGGCCAAACTTCTAATGCTGAAAATGACTTGGTGTCAGATGTTGGTATGGGTAACTACATGTTTCAAGAAGCTGATATAGTGATGCTTAACTTGGTTAAAAGGCTAGTGAATGATTGTGATCAACAAAACAAAGTTTGGGAAATGTATTTTGATGGCTCAAGGAGAAAACATGGCGCTGGTGGGGGTGCATTATTGGTTTCCCCAAGAGTTGAAAGATATTATGCAACCTTTAGGTTTGCATTTTCGTGCACTAATAACACAGCAGAATATGAAGGTCTCATTCAAGGGCTGGAATGGACAAGGAAAAGTGGAATTAAGTGTTTAAAGGTGCATGGGGACAGTGAATTGATAGTAAATTAGGTTAGAGGTCTGAATGCTGTTACAAATGATGTTCTTAAATTGTATAAGCATAGGGTTTGGGACTTCATTGAGGATTTTGAGGCTTTCAATATCATTTCAATTCCAAGAAATCAGAATAAGCATGCTGACAGATTAGCAGCTGTGGGAGCTCAGTTTGACATTCTGAATAGCATAAAGAAGGAATGTAATCAGCAACACATCAAGGTTATTATCAGGCCTTTAGTGCCCGATAACAATGTTAACTGGCAGGTCTTTGAGAATGATGAGCATATTCTGTAGTTTATACTTGAAGAGGATGTGTTTACAACATCAAATCAGGATAAAATCAAACAACAATATGGAGACCAGGTACTGCAATTAAAGAACAACAAGTTTCCTAAGGGTTTGGTCACTCTAGAAAGTATTTTCAACTCTGATGATCAATCTAAAAGCAACAAATCCAATTTATTGGTTCAGCAAGATCATTATGAGGACTTAGAAATTGCACCGAAGAGAAGCCTCAAGCTAGGAAAAATAAACACTGCTACTGAAAAGCAGTCTTTTCTGTAATTATTCCAAGAATTCATTGACATATTTTCCTAGGATTATGGAGATTTAAAGGGGTTTGATCCACATCTTGCACAACATACAATAGAATTGGAGCCAATAGCCAAACCCATAAGGCAGAAACAGAGGCCAATTAATCCCAAACTGGAACCATTAATGTAGAAAGAAGTTTTCAGACTTATAGAAAGTGGGATTATCTTTCCCATCAAGCATACTAGCTGGGTTGCAAATCTAGTTCTCGTTAGGAAGAAAGACGGGGAGCTTAGATTATGTGTAGACTTTAGAGATTTGAACCAATCTTCGTTAAAGGACAAACACCCTCTTCCGTCTATGGAGCAGATTCTTCAATGTGTGTCAGGTTCTGAACGTTTTTCTTTACTGGATGGATATTCTGGTTATAACCAGATTTTGGTAAGGGAAGAAGATCAATTTAAAATTGCCTTCACCACAAAGTGGGGCACAATGGCATACAGGAAAATTCCATTTGGTTTGTCTAACGCTAGAGAAACCTTCCAAAAGGCTATGGACATGGCCTTTAACAACTTAATGTATAAGTTTGTTTTAGTATATCTTGACGATATCATTGTCTATTCCAAGGAGACAACAAATCATGTTGACCATTTGAGGCAGATTTTTGAATGTTGTCGGGAGTTTGGTATATCATTGAATCCCAAGAAATGTGTTTTCTTTGTTCATGAAGGAAAGCTTCTTGGGTATGTAGTATCTAGGAAGGGAATCACTGTGGATCCTAAAAGAGTTGCAGCAATCTTGGAGCTGCCTTTACCTCAGCATAAGAAAGGACTTTAGAGTTTCATTGGTCATATTAATTTTGTTAGGAGGTTTCTCCCTGATATAACAGCCTTGTTAAAACCCCTTACAACTATGTTAAAAAAGAATGCAGATTTTAGATGGACCCAAGAAGCAAGGGAAAGTTTTCAACTGATCAAGGAGGCGTTAGCTTCAGTCCCAACATTAGTTAACCCAGATTTCAGCAAGGATTTTACCTTGTACGCTTTTGGCAGTTTTGATGTAATTTCTGCAATTTTGGTGCAAAAAAATATAGAAGGGATGGAGCAACCCATTGCTTTTTTCAGCAAGGGTCTGGAAGACTATGAGCATAAGTATACCTTCATAGAAAAACATGTGTTGGCTATTGTGAAAAGTTTGAAGAAATTTAGACATCTACTGTCTCATAACAAAATTCATTTACAAGTGGCACATTCCAGTGTGAATTTTTTTTTACTCAGCAAAGATCTAAATGAAAAATGGGCTGGATGGATCACAAGAGTTATGGAGTACGATGTGGGTATTCAGGTCACTAAATTGGTGAGGGGAAAAGGTTTATGCCAGCAGCTGGCTAACGAAGACATTTCAGCAGTAGAGGATGAACGAGACTCAGTTTTGGTTAATGTTGGGATAGCAGATAATGAAGCTATCAGCTGGTTGCAGGAGATGTCACATTTCTTAAGAACCAGGGAATGTCCACCTAGTCTGAACAGAATGAAGAGGAGGTACTACCGACCTCAGTCTATTCCTTTCGTCTTGATCGATGATGTGTCATATAGGAAAGATCATAGTGGAGTACTGCTCAGGTGTGTTGATAATGATCAAGTGGATCAAATATTACATGAGTTCCATGAAAAACCTCCTGGAGGTCACTATGCTGCAAGGACAACAAAATATAAGATTTTAAGAGCAGACTATTATTGGCCTGACTTGTTTAAGGATGCGCATACATATGTCAGGAGATGTTCCAAATGTGCCTTGTTTTCAGGCAAAGAAAAGCTTGCTGCTTTGCCATTGCAACCAATTCAGATAGAGCAACCGTTTATGAAGTGGGGAATTGACTTCATAGGGGCAGTTAATCCACCCTCAAGTGTAGGCCATCGGTGGATTATCACAAAAACAAAATATTTTACATGATGGACAAAAGATTTGCCTCTGAAGGAAGCTAATGAAACAGTAGTGCTGAATTTTTATGAAGACATGGTTTGTAGATTTGGAGTTCCAGATTCTATAATTTTTGACAATGCCTTGGCATTTGTTGGTTTGAAGGTTGCTGATTAAGCGTTGAAGAATGAAATTTACTTGAATACAAGCTCCAACTATTATCCTTAGGGCAACAGACTTGCAGAGTCCACTAACAAAAATCTAATTAACATTATCAAAAGGACGCTTCAAAACAATCAGAGGGATTGGCATGCCAAACTGAAGACTGCTCTTTGGGAAGAAAAAATTACCCCTAAGAAGGTGATTGGGAACTCACCTTACATGTTGGTGTATGGTAAAGAAGCAAAATTACCTATTTCTACTAAGTTACCCGTCTTGGATATCACCAGTCAGCTAGTTTTGTTTGAGTAGACTAATCCACTTGCCTTAAGATATACTCAGTTGATGGAGTTAGAAGAAACTAGAAACAAGGCTATGAAGAAAATGGAACATCAACAAATCCTGACTAAAAGAGCATTTGATAAGAAAACTAGATCAAGAGATTTCATCGTGGGAGATCTTGTGCTGAAATAGGATGTTCTAAAGGGCAGGCCGGGCGATCACACCAAGTTTGACAACATGTGGACGGGTCCATTTGTTATCAAAGACTGCAAAGAACACAATGTTTACCAACTGGCCACAACTGAAGGTGAAGTGCTTCCTATCCCATTCAATGGGATACACCTCAAGCCTTGTTTTGAGGTTTGATAAGCTCATCATTGTATATATTAGAATAGGTTTTATGCTTTCAATAAGTGCCTCTGCACTTTAGTTTAGTTATTGTTTCATTCCCTAAGTGTTGTTCCAGCACCCTAAATAGTTTCACTTCAGTTTCTCCGGTTTCAACAAGTTTCATGTGACCTGATTTACTTCGTGAGTCTCAAGTTAGTTGCAGCCATGTGTGAACTGCTCTTGGTCTATTCTGAGGTTTTTACTAAGTGACTCTGAGCCCAATGGACAAGTTTTGGCTACTGGTTTCTAGGTTTAGTAGGCAAACATCCAACAAAGGTTGCCAGAAATGTTGCCCGATTTTTACCTACGGGCTCAATCAGGCAGGGGTCTATTTTTCAAGTATTCAAGGTGGGCCAGATGCATTAACTTTTGCCTCAGGTTGCCAAGATATCTTTGTTCAGCGTGAGGTTTTTTCAATCAACCACAGTCTCACCGAAAGACTGGAACTCTCTGCGTAATATTGGCATTGGCGAAAGGTCTGGCCGATAAATGGAGCTCTTTCCGAAAGGTTTTGGGCTCACCGAGATGTCTTGCCGACAAGTGGTGGTCTCCCTGAAAGAAGGTCCGAGCTCTCTGAGAGATGAAGGTTTCGGTGAGAAGTCTTGCCGATAGGCGAAAAGTCTCGCTGAAATGGTCGGTGTCGGGGAGAAGTCCTGCCGAAGGGGGAGGTCTCGCCGAAACGAAATGCCTTCGGTGTAATGTGGTGGCTTCGATGAAAGGTCCTGCCGATAGATGAAAGTCTTGCCGATAGTTGTTCACAAGGCCGTCGCGCAGGGAGGAAAAAAATATGCCTTCGGCAAAAGGTCTGGCCAACAAGAGGAAGTCTCGGCGAAAGAAAGGAGTTCGCCGTAATGTCTCGATGACCAAGTAGGGTCTTGGCGACAGAGGTGGCTTCAAGGTGAAGTCTCACCAATAGGGTGGACTCTTGCCGAGATGAAATGGGTCTTGCCGAAGTAAAGTGAGCTTGGGGCAAAAGAAAGGAGTCTCGACGAAAGATTTAAGCTCGGTGAGAGGTCTTGCCGACCCAATAGGGTCTCGACGAATGGATACTTGGAATCGGTAAGACTCCCAGTCGCGGGGTTTGAGTTTGACATAATGTCTCGGTGAACAAAGGTGGTCTCGCCAAGAGAGTTTTCCTTCGGCATAAAGTTTGGTCAAATGGTTGAAGTCTCGCCGAAAGGTGGGGGATTTGGTATGATGTCTCGCTGACTGAAGGGAGTCTTGCCGATAATGATCAACTTGCCCATGGAAAAGGATATCAGTATGACTCCTGAGAGCTCGCCATGATGTCTGGCCAATGCTTTTCTGTAATATCGATATAACTTTTGCTTTCGATGAGAAGTCTTGCCGACAGTGGTAAACTATGCTGATCACTGCTATAGAGCATAATTGCATTGGGGAGACACGACCAGTGTCTCATTGACATATGATTCTGGTTGAATGACCTTTTACCACCTGGGATCTTGTGTGGCATATGTTCAACTAATCAGAGAGAATTAAAGGCGAACCATTAGTTGTTTGACTGTTTGACTACCCCTGTGAACAAGATCAACAGAGCATAAATGACACATACTTATTCTAAGATCAAAGGTGATGGAGCAGCTCGGTGAACAATGGTGTGGAGATCTAATGGGAAAGTCTAAAGCTACTTGCAGAGGAAGTCAACCTACATAAAGATCTTGAGCAGGAAGAAGGCCAAAAGAAAGAAGAGGCCGTTAGTCTCGGGGATAGTTGTGAGGTCTATTGGCAAAAGGCAGATCAATATTAATGGTAATGTTCCAGGGGCATTCAAGGCAGCTCTTCAAGGAAGTTCGAGAGTGGACATGAAGGCTAGAGGTTAGTACATTAAATGCATGGTTGCAAAAGATTTGAAGGGCCATCCCTAGAGCGATCTTTCACCGACATGGACACAGAGGATGCACATTGAATGCATTAACTTTATTTTCAAAAGATCTGAGGGTCAACCCTTCTTAAAAAACTGATATTTTTGTAAACCCAAAAAGCAGGGGGCCGATACTTTTAGTTTTCATATATATGGCATTTTGGCCTCATTTTGTAGACAGTTCTTACTTACATTTTTTTCTACTTTGTGACTTCTTTAAGTCCTTAGAGGAGAATACTGAGTTTTGTAACTCAATTAAAAACATTGTATGGTAGAGTTTCACCTTTGGAGATCAATAAAGAAAGCAATTTCTGCCTTCTCAGTTATCTATTTCATTGAGTGTGTTGGATGATTGATATATTTACATGTGAGTTTTTCTTATTCCTTGTTAATACGTCTCATTAATAGCACTTTAAGCAAAGGAGATATGTATATTGGAGGTTATAGGTTATGCTGATGATGCAAACAAATTTTAGTTGTGAGGAGAATTTATCATCCTTCTAGGACTGTATGTATCGTAGCTTTCTTATGAAATATTTATGCAGTATCATATGAGTATTGAGTTGTGCATATCAACTTTTCTTAGTTGATTGAAAACTGTGTATTAAGCAGCTGTACATGTTTTGTGTAAATTTGGTGTATCACCATAGGATTTAGCTTTCATTTTCATGCACTCCCTCCCTTTTCCTTACAAAGATCAGTAGTTTAGGTGATACCATAGGAAGTCGGCCTTCTCGGAGGTTCATTTCAACACTAGGTGACTCGCAGCCTTGAAATGATCCCATGTTTCTCTAGAAAGCTTAGTTTTTTACAACTTTGCATAGGGTGCATTTCTAGGAGATAACAGTAACATTGGATCAAACTCAGGTTGTGGGTGACCTATAATGAGATTGAACCTCTAGATTCTAGGTGGGCTTCCTATTTATTCTTGGTTTAAATCAATGAAACTGGTTGGGAAAAGGGAAGAAGGTACTGAAATGAATGCAAGAACTAATTTCTGTACTAACTATGCACTTAAATGACGATACTGCATGCAACTTGTTTCACAATTACTCTTCAATAACTCTATTCACACAACTGAATATGAAAAGTTTAACCACATAAATAATTAATATGAAGGCTTGACTGTATTACCATCTTTGAAGGAAAAGAACATTTTCACAACTAAAATAGTAAAATAAGTGAGATGCACAACATATAACCTGTGGAACTAAAACTTGCTTGCATATAAGCACATGTAAATGAGACAGGAAAATAAAGGTTTCTTGAAATTAAAACACGATTGATTCCTTATAAAATCATTCACAGAGTAGGACACCTAAGATTTTGAAGGCAAACACTTTAGCGTACTGAAAGGTAAAAGGAAAGCTCTACAAATTAATGAAACTTGATTAACCTGTAATAATCTACTACTGTATTAATTTGTAAATAAAGCTTAGTTACATGATAATTCATTTTGCAGAATTCAAAGACTGAAAAATAAGAACTAGAGGAAAATGAATAATTTTCCTCAATATAAACAAGAGGCATACACAAGCAGCCAATAATAGAAGTGGAAAAGAGAACTTAAATAAAATGATAACTCCAAGGCTGAAATCCGAGCAAAACTGTAAACCCTAATAAAAATAGCTCCAAAAAGAAGTAAACTGCATTCTCTGCTTTGAAAACTCCACCTCTCCATGCGCATGATAAAAAAAACTATGAACTGAAGTGAAACTAAAGAAGGAGGCCTATTTGCATGATTTGATCAACTGAAACTGAACTCCACTTGTGCATGATCAATTTTTTTTTTAGTATTTTTGACATTTCTTTCCATGCATATTCTAAAAATAGCAGTTCGCATCTCCAACTGGAAGCCATAGTCATAAGGTTATCTTCACTTAACATTTATGTTTGCACTTTGAGATAGTTAAATAAATTAAATGATTTATATTTTATCATTTAATTTTTCAACTTTACAATATGCAATGCAAGGCATAAATATTAAGATTTATATCAAATGGAATTTTGACCTTAGGAAACATGATCCCATGCATAATTCTAAAATCCGCCACCACACTAGCATATTTTTCAAAGTCTAAATCATGACCACCCTTGAGGATTGTATCATTGAGTCGACCACATGATTAAGCTTTTTGACTTAAAAAGTCTTGGACCACGAAAAGTAATAAAATAAAATGATTAACTTAAAAAATCATTTGCAAAAGCATCCTATGTTGAATTTAGGGTAGACAAAAATAGTCGAACCCTAATCAAAACTCTAATTTGCACTTTGACTACTTCAAAGAAGCTTCATGAAGAAGCTCTCTCAACTAGCCACTGACCTGGTTAGGGTTTGGAGAGCTCGAACCTCTGTAACTTAGCTTCAAATGTCGAAACTCCTTAGGAAAACATTGGTGAGCCTCATCCTTTTGTTGTATGGGCAAAAAATGATGGTATTTTTTATTTATCTAAAGCATATTCAAGTTATGACTACGGCCTCAACTCCATTCTAATGCATCTTTGTTTGTTCATTTTGATTGTTGATATTCCCTATCTCCTTTGGCACCGCCATGAGTGACCTCAACCTTTGCTTCCAAAACTCTTTCAACTGCTTGGCCGCGACATGGGTTCTTCTACGAGCACATAAGGCAAGTTCATTCTTTAGCCTCATATTTTCTTCTTATTGAGTAATTGAATCATGAAGAAAATCTAAGCACCTTTAAGTTCTCTGTGCTTTATTGTTCTTAGTTGCCATTAGTGGTTGACTTGAAGCTCACTGCTTTGGGTTTCTTCTACAATTTTCTAATATACTTGTTTCCTTCATGGCTGCGGCCAGGTCTGTAGATCATCTTGCCTTTATAATATAAATGAGATTTCATGGAAGAGTGGAAGAGAAATAAGAACTATCTCTGTCAACTGTCATTTTTCCTTGTCACTTTATCTCCTCTAATTTTTGATGCTTTGTTGACATTGTATTATCATCTACAACACTGTACATTATGCTCAATTTGAGCCTAACCCACAACAAACAATGATGGGAACCTGGTTTTTAGTCCATTGTTCCCTGAAAATATGAAACCCTTTTGCATATCATGGTTGTGACTGTATTTTCGCTAGATATTTCCTTTAATAACTACTTAGAGGCTTCCCTGTGCAGGAAAATGTATCATCATTTTGATTTTTTCTATTGATATACATTTTTTGGTCGACATCTAAGGATTGACATAATTTCTAATCTTGATTTTTTTTTGCATTCACTGCGGCCATACTATGGACAACTCTCTCATTTAATGCAAAATACACAACTCTTGGCTCGACCCTGCTGATAACTGTAGGAATATTTTTGGCTCAAAACCCCAAGTGGGTACTTATTCCTTAACCAAAAAAGATATTTCAGGCCACTCCAAGTGTTCTCTTTGAATTTTTTGAGGATTGAATCCACTGTTGCGTGAGAGTTTTACTTATTACATGCTCGATGGCTATCTCCTTTACCCTCTTAAACTTTGCTCATTAGCTCACTGTATGAGCAAAGAAAGATCTCTACTTCTATTTCCCCCAGGCCGTGGGTAAGATCAGGGTTTTTACTGTAGTTGCATCTTGAACTAAACTAAACCTTTCTTCACATTCTAAAAAAAAACTATGACAAGCACACAAATGATTTATCCTCTGACTTGGAATGGTGTACTGCTACAACATACAAATGGTCCCTGAACAACAAAAAAAATGATTCCATTTGGATTTGCTCCACCCGTCAAAACATTGTTTCCTTTCTCTTGATTTTGTTTTAAAAGTATGGTGCTTGACCTATAGTCTCTCTAGGTTGTTGAATACACATTAATTGTTGTACTCTTCTATCACATATGCAAGAGGATAATATTGTTTTCTGTGCTTCTCTATTGTAATATTGTGGCTCAAAATGGTGATGCTATTCTGAAAATGAAATCTCTTTTCTCTTATCACCGACCTTCTAAAAAGCTCAGTAGCTTGCTCCATGAAAGGTATATGCTGATTTTTTGCTATTACTAAATGTTGTTCAAATTCTGGAATTTTTGCTGTGATAAGGTATGTTGTAATTTTGACTGCTGTTCAAATCATGGTGACTGTCATTTGTGGTAATTTATGACTGTGATTATGAGCTGAACTGTCATCATTTCAAAAGCTCTTATGAGATTAGCATGATCTTTGATTTCTTGCACATTTCTGCTAATAAGCTCAAACAAAGCTTACAACTGTTAGACATTGTGCCTTTCTCATACTGTATGTGTCTCACAGGATTCTACGATGTCTTCTTTTAAGACTGTTATATGCTTTTGAAGTTATGAATACTCGAATGCATGAATACTCTGTTTCTCTTCAATGTAAAGAGGCTCTATACTTCATTTAGATGTAATGTGAAAATGTAAAGTAGAGTTGAACATAATATTAATGAGATTGATGAGTTCTTCACACTATTTTTTCTGAATCTCTTTGAAATAAGGCTGCTTGTATGATTATATCCTTTAGTTTCAGCAGCTCTCTTAATGACTGTTATCAATATGAATGAACTCGCGTATGTAACTTAAGAGTGTGTCCCCCTTGATATGCCGAGCTCAACCCTTGTGGGAGCTCATTTTACTCCACATATCTGATAAGATGATCATGAACATAATAAACCTGTTCCTACATAGTGAACAAACATGTTAGCAAAATAAAAGAAGTTGAAAGCTTTCCTCTTGAATTTTATGCCTTTGAAATATGAAATCATCTGATGGATGCCTAATCAAATGTATATTATATTTCTGTTGGTAGCGTAGGCATATGATAGGATTTGATTCACATTTCTCTAACCACACTTCTATTAACCCTACAGGTGCATTGGAGCTTGGAGCTAGAGCTGGAGCCACAAATGAAGACCTCAACTTGTCAATGATTCGTCATTCCATGCAATGGCGAATCACTTTCTACCCTATGCCTTCTTTATTCTTAGTTGTATAGTCTAATTTACTTCATGCACCCCTTATTTGATTATGAAAATCAAATTGAGTTACTCCCACAACTTGTGTGGGATTCTTGTTTGTACATTATGAATAAAACAACAAAAAAATGAAAACTTATGATATCATTTTGAGATGTTTTTTGCATAATATTACTAAAATTTACATTGTAACGAAACATTGCACAATAATGAGTACTTAGCAAAAAAATTTGAACAAATTGTGTACCTTTTGATTTGAATTTGCAATTCAGCTCTACCTGTTTGAGCTGGTAGTAAAAAATAGGTAACAAATTGGCGACCTCTACAGAGTGTTTGCCTGCTAAACACCATAGATCAATTATGTAGCTTATCCATTGGGCATGGAGTCTATTCTTGCTCTTAACCTCTGAAAACCTTTGTAACTCAACTTTATAACAAGCATACTGAAAGAAACTACTGCAACTCTATTTATGACAGAGTCTGAAACCCTTGTTCAGTGACTACACTTATTGAAAACGAAGTAAGATTGAATTAAAACTAAAGTGCAATGATCACTTATTGAAAACATACTGAAACTGAAACTAAAACTATACTATTATGTACAACAACTAAACTGCTTAATAACATTGCTTGAGATGGATCCCATTAACGGGGATTGGCAACACTTCTCCATCCAACCTTGAGAGCTGGAAAGCGTTATGTTCTTTCTTTGCTGTTATAATATATGGGCCATCCCACATACCATCAAACTTGGAATGTTTTCTAGGTCTGCTCTTTAACTCATCCCATTTGAAAATTAAATCACCCTCATTGAAGACTCTTGCTATTGCTTTCTTGTCAAATGTCTTCTTCATCTGGGAATGATGAATCTGAAGCTTCCTGAAAGCTTCTTTCCTGGTTTCTTCCAACTCTGTTAATTCAACAAGCCTAACTTGCATTGGATTCTTCTCAAGTAACTCCAACTCTTTTATGTAGCTCAGAGTTGGGAATTCTATTGAAATAGGCAGCTTGGCCTCTTTGCCATAAACCAAAACATACGGTGAAAAACTTGTTGATCGTTTTGGTGTAACTCTATCAGCCCAAAGGGATAATTTAAGCTTATCATGCCATGACCTCTGATTATATTCAATTGTCTTTTTAGTGATCTTAATCAAATTCTTGTTTGTTGATTCTGCCTGTCCATTACCCTGGGGGTAATAATTTGATGAAGTATTTAGATAAATGTTATTCTTTACTGACCAATTTGGAAATTTTAAACCAATAAAGGCTAAAGCATTATCTAAAATGATAGACTCAGGTGTACCAAACCTGGAAACTATGTCTTGATAAAAATTTAAAACTGATGTTTCGTTTGCATCTCTCAGAGCAACTGCTTCTGTCCATTTTGTGAAGTAATCTGTTGCCATCAAGATCCACTTGTGCCCTACACTTGATGGTGGATTAATAGGACCAATGAAGTCAAGTCCCCACTTTCCAAATGGTTGCTCAACCTGGATTGGATTCAAGGGCAGAGCTGCTAACTTTTGTTTCCCTGCAAACAGTGAACATTTGGCACATTTTCTAACATAAGCATGAGCATCCTTGAAAAGATCTGGCCAATAGTAGCCCGCTTTCATAATTTTAAGAGCTGTAGTACATGGTGCAAAATGACCTCCAACAGGTCCATCATGGAATTCCTCCAAGATTCTTTCAATCTGATCAGGGCTAATACATCCGAAGAATACTCCATTGAAATCCTTTTTATACAAAACATCATTTATTACTACATAAGGAATTGCTTATAATCTGTAATACCTTCATTTAGATTTGTCCATACCTTCTGGGCAATCTCCAGTATGCAAGTAATGGATCATTTGATGGATCCAATCAGCTGGAACAACTGAAACAATAGGTTCTTCATTATTCAGAACTGTAGTGACTTCTTCATTGCTGTTTTGTTCCTTTTTTGCAAGCTGTTTGCACAGTCCCTTACCTTGAACAAGCTTGGTAACCTTTATACTGATATCATACTCCATGAATTTGGTTATCCAACCTATTCGCTTGTCATTAATGTCCTTATTTAACAGAAACTCCTTAACTGTTGGGTGAGTTACCAACAGATGAATTTTATTATTAGACAACATATGTCTAAATTTTTTAAGACTCCTTACTACAACAAGCACATGTTTTTCAAAAAACAAATATCTTGTTTCATAATCATGCAAGACTTGACTAAAGAATGCAATGGGCTTTTCAATCCCTTAATCATTTTGTTGACATAACATGGCATAAATTGTATCAACACTACCAAATGCATACAATATAAAATCCTTATCAAAGTTTGGATTTATTAGTGTCGGGGCTACTGCAAGTGCCTCTTTAATCTGTTCAAAACTGTTCTTACCCTCCTTTTTCCAGCCGAACTGCATGTTCTTCTTCAGCATGGCTGTAAGAGGTTGCAACAACGCTGCAATGTTAGGAATAAATCTCCTAACAAAATTTATTCTGCCTAGAAAGCTCTGCAAACCATTTTTGTGAGCAGGAAGTGGTAAAGCCAGAATGGTTGTAATACGTTATGGGTCAATAGAAATACTATCTTTTGAAACAATGTAACCCAAAAGCTTACCTTTGTGAACAACAAAAATACTTTTCTTTAGATTCAAAGAGATTCCATATTCTCTGCATCTCTCGAATATCTGTCTAAGATGATTGAAATGTTTATTTGCATTTCTTGAGAAAACAGTGATATCATCTAAGTAAACAAGAACAAATTTGTTTATCAAACCTTAGAGAGCCATATCCATTGCTCTCTGAAAGGTTGCTTCTGCGTTTGACAATCTAAGCGACATCTTTCTATAAGCCATAGTACCCCACTTGGTGGTAAAGGTTGTCTTGTACTGGTCTTCCTCCTTAACCAAGATCTGGTTATAACCTGAATATCCATCCAGCAATGAGAACCTTTCTGATCTTGAAACCACTTGCAATATTTTCTCCATTGAAGGTAGCGTGTAGTGATCCTTGAGTGAAGCTCTGTTTAGATCACGAAAATCAACGCACAACCTTATCTCTCCACTCTTCTTTCTAACAGGCACTAAATTTGATACCCAAGAAGTGTGCTTGATTGAAAATATTATACTACCTTCAATTAGCTTGTTTAATTATGTTTTCATCAAATGTTCTAACTTCGGATTCAAGGTCCTTTACTTCTATCTTACCTGTTTTGCGTTGGGTTCGAGCTCAATTGTATGCTGAGCCAACTCAGGGTTAAAACCCTTTAGATCTCCATACTACCAGGTGAATATGTCACTAAATTCTTGGCAAAGGAAGATAAAGGCTTGTTGTTCTTCCTTCGTACAAACTTTGCCAAGCTTAAGCATCTTGTCCTTGAATATTTCTATTGATTCGTAATGCTCCTGCTTCACTGTGATGCCTGATTTATCTTTTCTAACCTAGTCATTAGTGTTGAAGATGGATTCAAGAGTCATCAAACCCTTTGCAAGCTTGTTAGACTTTAGTTGCATGATCTGATCACTATATTGCTGATCAAATTTTTGCTGATTTCTAGCAGAAAACTCTGCTTCTTCCATCAGAAAATGAATTATCTATTTATCACTATCAAAAATCTGCCAACTTACATTATTATCAGGTACTGAAGGTCTGACAACTACCTTCACCTATTGTTGTACCTCTACATTATGAATTTCAATCGGAATGTCAAACTGTGACCCTAGAGCAACAAGTTTATCAACTTGCTTATTCTGAATTCTTGGTACTGATTACAGATTAAATACGTCAAACTCCTTAATTAAGTCCCAAACACGATGCTTATATAATTTTAGCAAATCATTCTTTGTTAAATTTAGATTTCTAACTTGATTTTCTATCAATTCTGAATCACCATACACCTGTAAGCACTTAATCTTTCTTTTTTTTGCCCATTCTAAGCCATGTATTAATGCTTCATACTCAACAACATTAATAGAACAGCTGAAAGAAATCTAAAAGCTGAATAATACCTGTCTCCTTTAGGCAAAATCAAAATAGCTCCTCTACCAGCACCAATTTTACTTCTGGATCCATCAAAATATAGCTTCCAAAGTTGATCAATTTGTTGTACTTGTTGTTTTTCCTCCTTTACTAGATTTGGAATAGTTACATCGAGATCCTGAATCATATAAATTCCCAAACCTACTTCATCTATGAGATTCAACAGATCAACCTCGTGATTCTCGTCTGCCCACTCATCTATATTTATGTCAGGTATGCCTTCTATAGGTACAATGGGGTCGAGGGTCATGGATTGATCCTCCTGATCATGGAAAGCTAGGTTTGCATTTATGGGATTTGGAACATAAAACTCAATATGGTCTTTAGCTTGTGATTTTGACTCAATCGTAACTCTAGTACCATATCTGGTTCTGAAAAACATGTGTGACCACTCTAATGATAGATAACCACCTAATTTTGCGGTGAAATCTCTTTATAGGAAAATGGAAAAATAAGGTGGGAGATCAATGATAAATATGTCCTGTGAAATTTGAAAGTTGTGACATGCATGCAATGTAAGAGGCAAATTTTTAATAACTCCTATAGACTTTACAACTGTACCATCCAACTAAACTACCCCTTTTGACAATGGTTCATACTCAAGTCCTAACTTATTTACCAGCTGTTTAGGCATAATTGAACTGCTTTCTCCACTATCGATCATGCAATTATGCACTATGTTATCACCAATTATCATGCTGACATAAAAAGGTGGTGGTTTTACCTCTTTAGTTGGCTGCTCCTGTTTTTGATCTGAATTATTCGCAAGAACTCTTGGCTATTCTTTACTTATTTCATCAGAAATTGATATCTTAGCCAAAGCCTCCTGCAAACTTTCTTTTTGCCCAGGCAAGCGTAATGCATCCAACATGGTAATGCTAACAGTTGCCTTTTTCATATGTTCAACAATATTGAAAGAACCACTAACCTTTGGTTGCACCTTTTGAACAACGTCTGTTTGTGCTGCTTGAGGTTGGAACTGAACTTTAGGCTACTCCTTTGATGGTCCAACCTACTGTCTTGGTAAAATATGAACATTCTGAGCTGGAGGAGGCTGAATCTACCCCTGTTGGGCTGTAAAATCTTGATTTTTTTGCTGAACAACAGGCTGTTTGTCCTTTTATGCCTGTTGTTTATCAGGAACGACTTGCTGTCTTAGATCAAATGCTCTTTTCTTGGCCCTCATATTTGCTGCAATAGAAGTGGCTGACTGATTTTGACTTTGCACATGATTAACTCTGCAAAATTCACTTCCTTGCTAGTTCATCATGGCAATGCCAAGGTCACTCTACTGCGTTTGATCATCTTGCTGATTATTGTCCTCCTTAGTTGTCTTTTTAGAAGCAACATAACTACTTTGCACCATAAGGGCTTGATTAATCACCTCGTTCATGCAAGTAGCTTGATTATGAGGCTGATTGCAGGGATAGCACCACATGTAATCCTGTGCTAAATTATTCTGTATTGGCATCAACTCTGTTGAAGAGCTAGCAACAACTGGATTAAATGGTTGATTAGGCCTAAAGTTGAAATTTCGCCTCTGTCCCTGGTAATCAGCTTGATAAGCAGGTCTGTTTGCTTGAAATGATGACTGATTAGGTCTAAAATTTTGACCTTGCTAGTTTTTAAGGCTTACCAAGTTGTTACTCACAGTTTGTAGTAACTTGGCCATTTGTTGTTGGTCATTTATTAGTTGTTGTTGAGTATCTTTAAGTCCTTACAGGTCATAATTTGCTGGAACAACATTATTTTGTGCTGCTGTTTGGAATCCTAAGGTTGGAACAATAGGTATAGTGGCTATAGGAGGTACTTGAATGGGCATAAATGGTTGTACCTCTGGGAAAATTGACATAGGGGGTCTTGGGGAGATTTTACCAGCTTGTATAAGGCTATTTTCAGCTCTAATAGCGATGTCATATGCTGCTGGTAATGTTAACCCACCCATTGACTGTGTCATTAAGGCAATATCACTATTCAAAGATCTAAGGTAATACATAAAAGTGTGGTCAAGAGTTGGCCTTACCATTACTGGAATTCAATCCCATGTCCTTTGAAATCTAAAGTTAAAGTCCATCAGCTATTCTTGTGGTGCTCTCTTTATAGTCGTCATCTGTTCGACTAGAGATAAATGATTAGACTTGTCAGAAAATTGTTTGGTCAGCTTATCTCCTAAATCATCCCATGTTGCGATGGTATTGAATGGTAAGCCACGAAACCACTGAAGTGCTTTCCCCTTGAATGACGCTGCTAATAACCTTAAAGCTACATTCTCCTGAATCACATGATGAACTCCACACAGTGAAGCTACGTCTCTAATATGCTCAATGGGCGTAGTCTGATCTTCACCAGTAAAAAATGGAAGACTTTTGAGTGCTGCAATTGGTATATCATTGTGCTGAGCTAGATCTAATGGCTTCCCCCATTAAATGGAACAAAAGCATGCGCTCTGGCCATCACAGCTGCTGGTACTATGAGATTTACAACTTGTATAATCGGTACAGGTGAAATTGGTACTTTATAACTTGGCGAAGCTGAAAATGAACTTGACTGCCTTGCTAACAATTTGCCTCTTCTTCTTGATGTGTAAACTAATGGTTATGCTCTTAGAATTGGAGAAACTGATTGATTTCTTGAAGGCTTACCAGGTGTTCGCTTGGCTATCCTTCCTCTTCTCTTTGGCGAAGACAACTGAAAATATTCAAACAAAGAAGAAATTGTCTAAATATTTCTCATAAGCTATTTGCACTTGATCTGCTGGAAACTGAGAACAGCGTCGCCATGTATATGAAAATAATCCTCTAAAAGGCTGAAATACTGCTGTATAAACCAAAACAACAGCTTGAACTGTAAAATTCTTGCTATGAAAAGTGATTCAGGGTCCCACCGAGCGTGCCAAAAACTGTTGTCAAAGGGATTTGCACCCGCATGCAAGGCTAAAAAGCTCTGCAATCCCGTGTAACATTGGATCAAACTCAGGTTATGGGTGACCTATAATGAGATTGAACCTCTGGATTCTAGGCTGGCTTCCTATTTATTCTTTCGTTTAAATCAATGAAACTGGTTGGGAAAAGTGAAGAAGGTATTGAAATGAATGCAATAACTAATTTCTGTACTAACTATGCACTTAAATGACGATACTGCATGCAACTTGTTTCATAATTACTCTTCAATATGTTATCGCGGAATCTAGCAGCGCTCGTTCCACGGATAACCCCCTACGAAACTTGTCCGTTTCCTAGGATTCGTGAAGTTCAAGTACGCACAACGGGGTAATTTTTGAGTCACCTCGAAGTGCATTCCCAAGTCTCGAATAGTCAATTCAAGCATTCCACCTTGTTCTCCTCGCAAAGACCTTCGAAACGAGATCTTTCGCGACATTTCACTGTTAATACTTTGCAAATTACGGAAGATGCAGTAGCACTGAAAAAGTGCGCCCCTGCAGGGAAAATCCAAAATTTAGCTAAGTCTAAAAATGTAAGGGCGCTAAAATTTAGCGCCCCTGCATGAAGTGAAAATTCTAAAAAATGCAAGAGCGCTAAATTTTAGCGCCATTACATTTTTTCTCAACACTTAAACTTTTTTCATTCCTCTGGCACGTTTCTTCACAATTTCGCGTTTTTCGTCAATCGTGCCACTTTTCGTGCCTGAATTTATTGCACGACTTGAGTTAGGTTTTTAATTTTTGTTTTCATTTTTTGTGAATGAATTCATCTTTCATTTTAGTTGTTCACTTTTTATTTTCCTCCTCTCTCCTCTTGCTGTGCGGGTTTCATTCAAACTACAAGTCCGCGTTTTGGAGATTTCGCCATTGTTTCAGCAGGATTTGCATTTCGCCCTAGTAAGGTTCTCCATTTAGCTTTGCATTATCATTTGTATATGATCTTTATACATTCGCGTTTTGATTTCTTCATTCACGTTTTCTTTATTTCATTCGTTTTTGTTCTCTCTATTCGCGTCTTCTTTCATTTACGTTTTCCCACATGTTTATGCAATGGAACCTTCATTCATGGTTTTGAATTCGCGTTCTCCTCTGTGCGTGTTCATTTAGTGCTCATTCCTTCTTTTCATTTCCATGCTCTTACCCTATACACTCGCGTTTTTGTTCTCGCCTTTCAAAGTGTTCTTCATTCGCGTTTTCTGTCCATCGTTTGTCTTCATCGTGGCGAGCCTTTGTTACCCTACGCATTCTTCTCTCGCCACCTACGCGTTCTTCTCTTATTCTCCTCTATGGTCGATGTTCGGTGGAACTTGTATCTATCCAATGTATCCATGTTGTCTCTCTCTATGCGTTTTGGTGAACGTTGAAGAGATCTGTTATTGTGAAAAAGAATTACCTCAAAAATGGGAGGCGTATGTAATAGAATGAAAGCAAACTCAAGCTCTCATGATTCAAACAAATTTCCATCTCCAAGCCTGAGCGCTATCGCCATTCCCTCTTGCATCTACATCTCAAAAGTTTCAAGAAAAAGCAGAGGCGCTGAATTTTAGCGCTAGAACATTTTTGAGAAAATGAGAAATTACCTAACACTGTAAGATGTAAGGGCGCTAAAATTTAGCGCCCTTGCATCAAAATCATCTTTCACCAAAAAGCTAAAGCGCTGAATACTAGCGCCATGACACTAGAAGAATGTCATAAAATTGCCTAACACAAAAAATGTAAGGGCGCTAAAATTTAGCGCCCTTACACCAAAAGCAATTTCTCAGAATGTAAGGGCGCTGAATTTTAGCGCCCTTACACTTTTTGCAGACTTTTTCCAGACCTTTCCAAATGCACCCCATTTTTGACCAGTGCATCCTTGAGCTTCATTTTTCTGCATTCATGCATCGTTTTGCATGCCTCGCCATCATCTCCATGCTTTTCCACCCTCGTGCTCGTTTCACGCTTTCCCATGTTTCCTAACAAATTGGTGTTTGTTCTGGCTAGACGGATTGCAGTCTACTCTCAGAGATCGTCCAGTTAAGAGTGCTCAGTGTTCCAGTTTCTTTTGATGACTGCAACAGAACCTCCTTCTTCTTCGAAAGCAAAAAGCAAGATGAAGTACAAATATCAAGGCGTCTATCCGCCAACTATGGTACTTTCGAAAGTTGAAGAAATAAAGGATACAGAAGTTGGCCATCAAGATTTGGTTGACTTTGCAAAGTTGACAGAGACGAAGCCTCTTCCTGATTCAATGAGGGCAATAGTACACAGTAATCTCCACTTGGTGGCAATGTTCCCCACAGCTGCGCACAATACTGAGTTTGTTCTTCAAGTTGCGTCTCATTACATCCGAGAAAGCAGAAGTGTGATCAACTCTTCCGGGCATGAGATTCTAAGACTCGACCCCGATTTCTTTGACATCGTCTTCAAGGTTCCTCACATGGACAAATATATTGACATTTCTATATCAAAAGAACAGGAGATTTTCGATGCTGATCCTAATAAAGCCAAACAGTTGATAAATACTCAATGGCTTAAAAGCCTAGATCGTCTGTTTCCAGATGGCCGAAAGGACTCCTGAGAAGTGACTTCAAAGATGACGTCAAGGATATGATCACGTTTCTGAGCAGAGTGAAAGGTTTGCCGGAATCATCCACCTTTCACGATTGGATGTATGAATACATCAGGATCATAAGGAGGAAGAAAGTGCATATTGACTGGGGTAAACAAATCAGTGATGAGATGCATGAACAGTTGACCAATGCTCCTTCTACATTGAAGTTCTACATGACTTCTTACCTGGTGTACGCAGCAGCTGTGATGAGGCAATTCCCAGGTCTATCTACAAAGGGGAATCGAATGATGGTGCCTGTGTACAGATATTTCTATCAGTTGGAGCTAAAGGAAAGCTTTCATCATTTCAGACGGGTCACTGATGCTTTCTTTGCGCCCTTACTCTTCAACTTTGATCCATCCTTGGAAAGAAGAAGAGTGTCTGATGAGGCTTATAAGGTGGTAAGTAAAGTTGGATGTATTTTTCTTCAATTCCCAGCGTTTACTTACTTGAGAGTAGGTTGTTACACCGGTTGTCCCTACATGCTACGTTATCAGCCGGATAAGTGGGTTCTCATGGAAACATCACGGGCCGGTGATATCGGTCGCGAGAAGAACAAAGAAGCAACACAAAGCGTGGATTCAGTTCCCAACGACCATGTGATTATATATCGGTTGCACAAAGGCTAAGTGTCTATCTTTGAGATCACGGATCATGACCATCAAAACCCTCACGACATAGGTTTGATTTTGACTACGAGATGTAAGAAAGAAGTTGCAAAGGGTCCGCAACAGATGCGGATTTGAAGACATCTGGCCGGATTCTTGAGATGAAGCCATTGAAGATGGATATTGCGGATTGGCTTGAGTTCAACAAATCCCGAGGAGATCTTGGTATACGGCTGACTACGGAAGGATTTTGAGGATCCAGGTGATATCATGAGCGCTGTCTATGATGAACAAGGCGTTGCTAAGAGGCCGTTACCTGCAATACAGTGGTCTAGGAAAGAGGTCACCAGCATGAGAGAAAGGCTGAGACCAATCCTAGCCAATACAGAAGAATGGTTACACAAACATGGTTATGCAATGAAAAGTTTCAGGACAGACTCAGAAGGAGAAGAGTCCGAGGCAGAAGCACGCCAACAGCAAGAACTTCGCGACAAAAAAAAGTCAGCGGCCGTTCCCACTTATTCGCGGAGAGGCCCTAGGATCAAGTTCACTGTTGGTAAGAAAGATACCCAGGCTGTCCAAGAGACAGAAATGACGGAATCTCACCCATCTCGCTCTAAGGGTAAAAAGCCCATCTCAGAGGAGATAGATTCCGATGAAGAAGACACTTCAAGCGACCAATCCGCTGAAGATGAAGATTCAGCAGAAGCAGACTCCGATGCCGAAGAGGTTTCTGAAAGCGGGCAAGAGTCTGATGAAGATTCTGAAGAAGGATCTGAAGGTGACTTCGAAGGTGAACCAGAATCGGAGAGGCAAGAGGGTGATCAACGGGAACCCGAGCATGATGAAGAAATAACTACTTCTCCTCCCGAGAACGTAGTTGAGGAAATTCACAGAACATCGTCGCCCGTGACTTCAAACGTTCCTCATACCCCTTTTGAGTCAAGAATTCCTTCACCTCCTGCTCCCTCGTCACCTATTCCTACCACGAGCATTCCTGCAGCCGAGATATCTCCTATCCCTGCAGCATCAACCCGGCTTGATACTCCATCAGTCACAAGCATTCATACGGTTGATATACTGTCAAGCCCACCATCGTCCATTCCTAGCTTGTCTTCGCCAACGTATGATATCACTTCTGAGAACGAATTCAATCGTTTCATGAATGAGTCAATGCGTGATCAGCTCAATGTGTCAACTACAGGGGCGATGATGACAAACACTTCTCCAATTGTCACGATACCATTGGTGAGTTCAGATGTGACAATAACTTCAGAGGTGGCAATGGCGACCGACTTGACAGTAAATCCAGAAGTTCACACTTCTTTTCTTCCTCCTTGGCTAATATCTCAAGTGTCGAAGCGTAAAAGCAAATGATTTCTCCAGAGGAACTCGACCTTGAAGAGATAGTTCTTCCAAAGGCTAAAGGGAAGAAGAAGGCAAAAGTATACTCGAGGCTGAATGTTGATAAATCTGGCCACAAGTATGCTGAAATTGGCATACCGCCGAATCAAGAAGGTGATGTCAATATGGAGGACTACACAGTAACAAAGGTCCAGCTTGGCAAGGTTACCAGCGAAAGTGCAAAAGCCGATGCGCAAGTCACTTTGGATATCTTGGCAGGAAGGCTGGACAAAGTTGAGCAATCTCGTAACATGTACAAACAGAGGGCAGAGCATTATGCCACTGTTGTAAAGAGACTTGCCGGTTCTCCAAGCAATGCACAACCGCTGACAGTGGTAAGTATTGAAGACCCAGCTGTCAAGAAAGCTGAGAAATTCGCCTCCAAAGGCAGAGTGTTGTATGAATTTGTTGAAAAGATCATGAACACGGATCTCGATAATTTTGGCTGCGGATGAGAAAACCACCATGTTGGCCAAGCTCACCACAGAGCTTGACAAAGAAAAGGGCATACTTTCCCAGGAGCGCAGAGACATGGAAAAATGCCTGTTGTCATGGTCGGAAATGAAACAGGTAAAGCTCAGCAAATTGGTGGAGGTTGGGGTAATTCCCGACAAAGAAAAGTTTGTAGAGGTAAAAGAATCACTGAAGCACAGGATCCAAGTGGTTCAATCTCTCATTGAAGACCTTCACCAAGTACAGGAAGATGTCGATGGGCATCGCAACATTCTTGACAAAAGTATCAGAGAGTTGCCTGGTCAACTTCTTGAGGACAATCGTATCTTCCTACCGGCCGCAGAAATATCCCTGATCTTCAAAGAAGCCATCATGAATTTGATTGACAGTTCAGACTTCTCAGAAGCTTCAACATCATTTGTGATACAAGGCTCACATTGGACAACCTGAAGACGCATCTTGACAGGTGCAAGAAGGTTCACTCATCTGCCATGAGATCGATCACGAGAATCCACACCATTGTGGATTACACCGTTGGTCCAGATGAGAAGTTCGTGTAGGAGACTAGGAGGAAATTTGAAGACTTCCGCGCCCAATGCAAAAAGACGTGAAGCAGCCCCCTATTCTCCAGTGTTAGACATTTCCGGTGCATCCCATTATGCATCTTGTAAATATTTCTCGACATTTTCGAATGTCATTTTGTAAATTGTAATTACACCAAGTCCAAAGATGTAATATTTTCAAAACAAATTACACTTTGACTTTGGTCAAAGTTAGGTGAGATTTCCTAAAATCGCTCACCTAACTTTCCCTGATTTTCTCAAATCTCTTTCCTTCTTTTGCTCATCCCTCTTTCTATATAATGCGAGGGATTTTCATTGTAACATATCTTTTAGTCTTTTGCAACGAAGTGCTGCCCTTTTGTAAGCAAACTTGTGAAACTTTGCGTTCATATTTTGTGAATGAGATTCAATCAATAAAGGAAACGATTGCAAGCCAAACTTTGTGTTGGATTCGATACTTTTGTAAGTTGATTTGATTTGGTAGTGATTAGTTCGAGGAATCTGAAAGACTCTAAATGGTTGATGTAAACTTTGTGTTACATCTATTATTTAGATTGCATTGTTATTTTGTTTATCATTGGTTGAGTGATCTATAAGACTTTGCGCTTATAATCATTCATGCTCATGCATGTTCTTGTTGGATAATCTATAAGACTTTGTGCTTATAATTATTCATTCTCTTGGATACTTTGTCGAAAGATCTACAAGACTTTGTGCTTGTAATCGTTCGTGCTCGTTGACATTTTGGTTGGATGATCTACAAGACTTTGTGCTTGTAATCGTTCATGCTGTTCAAAGAATTGTTGCGTCTAAGAAGACTTTGTGCTTCTAACGTGGCAAACGGTACGTTTATGCAGATCCGACATTGATAAAGCTACGGAATGACTTTGTGCCTTCGTGAGCTTTCCCATTTTATTTTCTTTTGTTTGTTGTTAATTACTTCTGGTATCTCTACGCTTCGCTTTGACGAGATAGAGATATTGGCATTACTGCTGGTTGTTAGTTTTTAGTTATCAAGAATTCGGAACTTCCAACACGTGAAACATTGTAAACATCTTCTCTGAAAAAAGAGAGAAGGATGAATGTAACACACCCCCCCCACTCCGTGACTTTCGTGTACATTGTGTAATTACTTTTGTGATTTACTATTGTTTCTTTTAGCAGTAAGAAGGGCGCCTCCCCTTTCCGAGAGGAGAGATTCATATCTCACATAGCTGTGGCTGAAGTCCAAGTTGTGTAATCTGTCGAAAGTTGATTACATAATTTTCACCCAACACAATAACCCTATTTGCACAACTGAATCTGGAAAGTTTAACCACTTAAATAATTCATATGAAGGCTTGACTGTATTACCATCTTTGAAGGAAAAGAACGTTTTCACAACTAAAATAGTAAAATAAGTCAGATGCACAACATATAACTTGTGGAACTAAAACTTGCTTGCATACAAGCACATGTAAATGAGACAAGAAAATAAAGGTATCCTAAAATTAAAACATGATAGATTCCTTATCAAATCATTCACATAGCAGGACACCTGAGATTTTGAAGGAAAACACTTTAGCGTACTGAAAGGTAAAAGGAAAGCTCTGCAAATTAATGAAACTTGATTAACCTGTAATAACCTGCTACTATATTAATCTGTAAATAAAGCTGAGTTACATGATAATTCATTTTGCAGATGGCAAAGACTAAAAAACAAGAACTAGAGGAAAATGAATAATTTTCCTCAATATATACAAGAGGCATACACAAGCAGCCAATAATAGAAGTGGAAAAGAGAACTAAAGTAAAATGATAACTCCAAGGCTGAAATCCGAGTAGAACTGTAAACCATAATAAAAATAGCTCCAAAAAAAAGTAAACTGCACTCTCTTCTTTGAAAACTCCACCTCTCCATGCGCATGATAAAAAAATTGTGAAGTGAAGCAAAACTGAAGAAGGAGGCCTATCTACATGATCTGATCAACTGAAACTAAACTCCACTTGTGCATGATCAAATTTTTTTTTTAGTATTTTTGACATTTCTTTCCATGCATATTCTAAAAATAGCAGTTCACATCTCCAACTAGAAGCTATAGTCATAAGGTTATCTTCACTTAACATTTATGTTTGCACTTTGAGACAATTAAATAAATTAAATGATTTATATTTTATCATTTAATTTTTCAACTTTACAATATGTAATGCAAGGCATAAATATTAAGATTTATATCAAATGGAATTTTGACCTTATAAAACACAAGCCCATGCATAATTCTAAAATCCGCCACCACACTAGCATATTTTTCAAAGTCTAAATCATGACCACCCTTGAGGATTGTATCATTGAGTCGACCACATGATTAAGAATTTTGACTTAAAAAGTCTTGGACCACAGAAGGTAATAAAATAAAATGATTAACTTAAAAAAATCATTTGCAAAAGCATCCTATATCGAATTTAGGGTAGACAAAAATAGTCGAACCCTAATCAAAACTCTAATTTGCACTTTGACTACTTCAAAGAAGCTTCATCAAGAAGCACTCTCAACTGGCCGCCGACCTGGTTAGGGTTTGGAGAGCTCAAACCTCTGTAACTTAGCTTCAAATGTCGAAACTCCTTAGGAAAACATTGGTGAGCCTCATCCTTTTGTTGTATGGGCAAAAAATGATGGTATTTTTTATTTATCTGAAGCATATTCAAGTTATGACTACGGCCTCAACTCCATTCTAATGCATCTTTGTTTGTTCATTTTGACGGTTGATATTCCCTATCTCCTTTGGCACCGCCATGAGTGACCTCGACCTTTACTTCAGAAACTCTGTCAACTACTTGGCCGTAGCATGGGTTCTTCTATGGGAACATAAGGAAAGTTCATTCTTCAGTCTCATATGTTCTTCTTACTAGGTAATTGTATCATGAAGAAAATCTAAGCACCTTTACATTCTCTGTGCTTTGATGTTCTTAGTTGCCATTAGTGGTTGACTTGAAGCTCACTACTTTGGGTTTCTTCTACAATTTTTTGATATACTTGTTTCCTTCATGGCCGTGGCCAGGTCTGGAGATCATCTTGCCTTTATAATATAAATAAGATTTCATGGAAGAGTGGAAGCGAAATAAGAACTATCTTTGTCAACTGTCATTTTTCCTTGTCACTTTATCTCCTCTATTTTTTGATGCTCTGTTGACATTGTATTATCATGTACAACATTGTACATTATGCTCGATTTGAGCCTGTCCCATAGCAAACAATGATGGGAACCTGGTTTTTAGTCCATTGTTCCTTGAAAATATGAAACCCTTTTGCATATCATGGTTGTGACTGTATTTTCACTAGATATTTCCTTTAATAACTACTTAGAGGCTTCCCTGTGCAGGAAAATGTATCATCATTTTGATTTTTTTTGTTGATATACATTTTGTGGTCGACATCTAAGGATTGGCATAATTTGTAATCTTGATTTTTTTTTGCATTCACTGCGGCCATACTATGGACAACTCTCTCATTTAATGCAAAATACACAACTCTTGGCTCGACCTTGCTGATAACTGTAGGCATATTTTTGGCTCAAAACCCCAAGTGGGTACTTATTCCTTAACCAAAAAAGATATTTCAGGCCGCTCCAGGTGTTCTCTTTGAATTTTTTGAGGATTGACTCCACTGTTGCTTGAGATTTTTACTTATTACATGCTCGATGGCTATCTCCTTTACCCTCTTAAACTCTGCTCATTAGCTCACTATTTGAGCAAAGAAAGATCTATACTTATGTTTCCCCCAGGCTGTGGGTAAGATCAGGGTTTTTACTGTACTCGCATCTTGAATTGAACTAAACCTTTCTTCACATTTTAAAAAAAAATATGACAAGCACACAAATGATTTATCCTATGACTTGAAATGGTGTATTGCGGTAGCATACAAATGGTCCTTGAACAACAAAAAAAATGATTCCATTTGGATTTTCTCTACCCGTCAAAACATTTTTTCCTTTCTCTTGATTTGGTTTTAAAAGTATGGTGATCGGCCTGTAGTCTCTCTAGGTTGTTTGATACACATTAATTGTTGTACTCTACTGTCACAAATGCAAGAGGATAATATTGTTTTCTGTGCTTCTCTATTGTAATATTGTGGCTTAAAATGGTGATGCTATTTTGAAAATGAAATCTCTTTTCTCTTATCACCGACCTAAAAAGCTTAGTAACTTGCTCCATGAAAGGTATATGCTGATTTTTTGCTATTACTAAATGTTGTTCAAATTCTAGCATCTTTGCCGTGATAAGGTATGTTGCAATTTTGACTGCTGTTCAAATCATGGTGACTGTCATTCATGGTAATTTATGACTGTGATTATGAGCTAAATTTTCATCATTTCAAAAGCTCTTATGAGATAAGCATGATCTTTGATTTCTTGCGCATTTCTGCTAATTAGCTTGAACAGAGCTTACAACTGTTAGACATTGTGCCTTTCTCATACTGTATATGTCTCACAGGATTCTACGATGTCTTCTTTTAAGACTGTTATATGCTTTTGAAGTTATGAACACTCGAATGCATGAATACTCTGTTTCTCTTCAATGTAAAGAGGCTCTATACTTCATTTAGATGTAATGTGAAAATGTAAAGCAAAGCTGAACATAATATTAATGAAATTGATGAGTTCTTCACATTATTTTTTTTGAATCTCTTTGAAATAAGGCTGCTTGTATGATTATATCCTTTAGTTTCAGCAGCTCTCTTAATGACTATTATCAATATTAATGAAATCGCGTATGTAACTTGAGAGTGTGTCCTCCTTGATATTCCGAGCTCAACCCTTGTGGGAGCCCGTTTTACTCCACATATCTGATAAGATGATCATGAACATAATAAACCTGTTCCTGCATAGTGAACAAATGTGTAAGCAAAATAAAAGAAGCTGAAAGATTTCCTCTTGAGTTTTATGCGTTTGAAATTTGAAATCATCTGATGTATGCTTGATCAAATGTATACGATATTTCTATTGGTAGCATAGGCATATGATAGGATTTGATTCACATTTCTCTAACCACACTTCTATCAACCTTGCAGGTGCATCGGAGCTTGGAGCTGGAGCTGGAGCCACAACTGAAGACCTCAACTTGTCAATGATTCGTCATTCCAGGCAATGACGAATCACTTTCTACCCTATGCCTTCTTTATTCTTAGTTGTATAGTCTAATTTACTTCATGCACCCCTTATTTGATTATGAAAATCAAATTGAGTTACTCCCACGACTTGTGGAGGATTCTGGTTTGTACATTATGAATAAAACAACAAAAAATATGCAAACTTATGATATCATTTTGAGATGTTTTTTGCATAATATTACTGAAATTTACACTGTAACGAAACATTGCACAATAATGAGTACTTAGCAAAAAAATTTGAAATTGTGTACCTTTTGATTTGAATTTGCAATTCAGCTCTACCTGTTTGAGCTGGTAGTGAAAAATAGGTAACAATATCATAAGCCATTAATGACAGTTGCATTACACTCTATTGACATTAAACAAAAATGGCAGGCTATATATGCATAGGTCGATTATGAGGGTGATATGTATGCATAGCAAGAGCAGGTGCAAGAGCACAACCATATCAAAGGAGTTCAAAAATCCATGAAACATTTCCGATATAAACCACCACATTGCATTTACTATTTGTAAACTTGCATTCTGGCAGGATGGTTCCCATTAGAATGGTCCATCGATGAATATGCCAACAAATTATGTATATTGTTATGCCAATGTTACCAAGATTAATTTATTACAAACAAGTTTTTTTTTTCTTTTTTCCATTTTTTCATTTGCTGCAGGTATTTATGTCATGATTTTGTCATTTTGTAATTTATTTAATAATTATTCGAGCAAATCTTCCTATTGGAAATATTTCATGGGTTATCTCATTTTTTGGTATGATTGTGTCTTTGCATGCACCCTATCTAAGGATGCGTGGCATTTAATACTATTGCATTATAACATATTGAGAAAGAATGAAAATGATTTACTATATATGCATAAGGGTGTCATTATGATGCTATGCATTGGCAGTGAGAATGGATGGAAAAGGAAAAGTATATGAAAGATTATTAGGAAGCCATAGGAATCTGTGTTTGTTGAAACGAGGCGTTTGTAAGTTGCTATGTCTTTTACAGTGTCATTTTATAGTGGTTTACATGTTTGCATTTAATGGGTTAATGTCTAGTGTTTTTTGTTGTTTGCATTTTGTGTGTTAATGTCTATTCTTCGCTACTATTGATTGCTTGTGTGGGTCAGTATTTGTTATTAAAGTAAATATTGAACACCATATTTCATTAATGTCAATTTATTTGCTATCCATTAAGAATGGAAATACCTAGTTGCGTGCGTTTGTAAGTTCCTGTATCTTTTACAGTGTTCTTTTTATAGTTCTTTGTGTCTTTGCATTGAGAGACAATATTAGTTCTAGCCTTAATTGCGGGCAGCAAAGAAGGTACCATTAATGAATCATAGTGTTTAGTGTTTAATTCAATAATAGAGAGTGAATCATAAAAACATTCAAAGACAACAAAGAATAGACATTAGATGGTAAAATGGATGAAGCAAAAAGTAGTAGGAACGAGCCAATACAATGCAGAGATATTAACAAGTATGAAATGACAGTATAAAGGTTATAGCAACTTACAAGTGTCTTGTTCTTCATTTTGAGAACAATAGACATAAACATTGCCAATAGACACAAATTCTACTTCCATTAGATAATGTAATCAAGAGTTTAAGCAATGCAAAAAATGATAGTGTCAAAGGAACTTACAAATTCCACTTTTTGTTGTTTGCTACACAATAGATATAAACCCTCTCAAGAGACACAAATTCCAACCTCATCAAACAACCTGAGCCAATGAGCAAAAAATGCAAATAATAGTTTGGTTAGCAGACCTTAAACTTCAATGTCGATTTGTCTACTAACCATGATTAAGATTAGAAATAGCTACTTGCAGTTCAACCTATTTGATAAAAATGAGAATTTTTTTGTATTTGGAATATTTCTTCACTTTGTTACTTTAAGCCTATCAAACAAAGTATTATTTGTGTTGTTCTTTCATTTGGTGAGAACAATTGCAACTATCCTTTTCTTAGCAAACTTAAAGCTTCATAGCATTAGTCATCAAAGACACCTACAATTCAGGGCACCTACAATGATGGAAGGTCAGGAAGTTATGAATGCAAAGAACAATGAATAGTAGACATTAATACATAAAATGCAGAGCTGCAAAGTACTATAACATAAAAAAAAAATTATATATTGAGCTACAATTGATTTGTTTTTTGCTATCAACATGTAGACATAAATCCTGTTACGAGACACAAATTTCACTGTTATGAAACAATTTGAATAAGCGAATAAACTATGCAAAAACTAACACCATAAAAGGTTTAGGAACTTACAAATGACTTTGTCAATGTGCTTAATGGTGCTTTTAGCAGTTATAATAAGGGGATAATCAACATTGCCTCTTCCATATTGTGTTTTTTTCCCAATGAAATTTTTTGTATAAAAGACACTTTGATAAGGTGATAACAATGGCAAAAATGTGCCAAATAGTTTTTGTTGTTGTTGTTTACAGTTATTGTCATTTGACTATGGCTGTCAACTAAATCGACATGCATGATTGTTACTTTTGTTGGTTTTCCAGGAATTGTGGTAATAGCCGAACCATAAATGACCATATCATTGCCCTCAAATGATAAAGTTGAATGTTTTGTGCATATATGAATAATGCTTGATGGCTCTGTGGTATCTATTTCCAATCTGTACATTGCAAATTGAACAATGATAAGAAGTAGATTGATAATTAAACATATGAAGAGTAAACCTATGTGTGACATAAGCAGGATATTGTACTTTCCTCTTTCCAACCTGTTTGTCAAGCTATTGATCCATTTTTTGTTGTGTAGTAAATGGAGTCTGCATTTTCCAATTGCTCTAGCAAGCATATGCAATTAGATATTTATGTCAAGCATGTCTTAAAACAAAGAGGGAAAAACATTATTAAGATATCATATGATTTTGAAGTTTTCTAATGTCAAATTCCAGGTATCTACCTATTTGCAGATTCTCTAGATGCTAGGGTACATGTTGGGAACTGCTAAGATATATGTTGGATGAAATTGCAATAGATTTGTAATCTACAAGGAGCAATTCAGAAACTTCAAATGCAGGCAAAAAATATCATATGATTTAGCTACAACCTAGTTCAGTAATGCATAACAATTTTTATTTTCCAATCTGGTTCCAATAAAGAAATCTATGCTCTGCAATTCTTTAGTGATGTTTTGCATAATAGCATACTTGCTCAGGAATGGTTGTGAACTCATTTGCAATAGGATAGCTATGCAAGATATGTCCCAAAATATGGTTGATACTTTTCTCTTGAAACAATAACAAAGTGAAGATCTACATAAGTAGTACAATGGAATAGTAATCATTCTTATTAGCGACATAGACAATATGAACAACAATTGACCCAACAATGCTTTTATACTCATTGAAATTGCGGGCTATTTTTTTGCATTTATGAACCTACATGTGACAAAGCAATGTAGACAAGTCCATGTTGTTAGATAGTCCACTCTATAGGAGATGGGTTCAAAGTGCGAATATAACCCTTTATTGTAGGAAGATTGTTCAAAATCTTTTCATCATAACAGTGAGCAAAAGTATTAGTCACTAACATGAACTTTGCAGAGGTTTCATCTAATTTTACTTCTCCATTTTCCTTCTCATTGTGAATTCTATTCCAAATCCATTCATGTAGAACTCCCTTAGCTCATAGTTTCCGCTCATAGCCATAACTTTATCAGTTGTCAATTATGGTTTTGAATTTTTAACCAGGCAACAATTGGAAAAATTTGGACTCACCAGATATGATATGTTGAAAAGCACTTTGAATTTACTCTGGAAAATAGTTGTTCAGAATATAATGTGCATATTTGAGTTAATGCTTTTGCATAAACTCCATATCATTGATTTTCTATATTGAACTCGTTGATCTTGACCAAGAACATGCTAGCTTGTGCTTTCCAAAAGTAGTTTTCCCTCCAAGTAGCCGATCAAAGATATGAAATTCATGTAAAAGTGCCTAATTCAAAGCGACACATACACTGTAAGGGATTATTTTCTAGAATAAATTCAAAGAGCTTTTCAAGACACTATATTTGATGAGGCCTAATTGTGTCAATTGTTGCTTGGATTAAAAATCAAAGCATGGGAAAAAAAATCAATATGGTAAAGAGAGTGGGAAAGTAGAATTTGATGACACTGTTGCAAAGTTCAAGCTAATCACTTATGCCTTTGCTCACTGACATGATACAACCGAAAAATGAAAAGAATTGCTTCTGTCCTTATGTATTCTAAGATGTCAATGTTAAAGTCTTGTAGGAAATATGCAATTTGGATTAGGTGGCAATGGGATACGAGCGGTTTGTATATAAGTAGGTAGATCATGAAAATGTGGTTTTGATATCAAGTAAAATTTGAAGGTGTGCATAGTAATATGTATATACAATAGCTCAATGGTTATTGATTCTAGATATTTTTTTGCGGAATTCTATTTTGTTTGCATTGCAACGGTTATTCTCCAAGTAGTTGCAAAGGCATGAAAGTATGTTGTGGTATAGAAATTCTATATTCCATCTACAAAGCCAATGCAGTTGAACAGGTTATGTTTGGCTTGTTGCAAGCAAAGGACAATAGCTTGAAGCGTATCATAATACTGGTTTATAGTTTGTGCTTATGATAAAAATATTTGCACACAAAAGAAAAAGGGTGTGTTCTTGTTTGTATTGTGCAAAATCCATAAGGCATTGCATTTTTATTTTTTACTTTTTTTGCACTCTGAAGTTTCATTCTCTGAGCTTTTGCATCAAATATAGTGAATCAATGTCTCCCACATGTGATAAAGCAATGTAGAGAAGGCCATGTTGATAAACAGTCTATTGTATACAAGATGATCTCAAAATGACAGTAAAACACTTTACTGTAGGAAGGGTGTTCAAAACCTTCTCATCATAATAGTGAACAAAAGCATGAGCCATTAACATGAGCTTTGCAAAAGTCTCAACATATTGGACTTTTCCACTATCCTTTGCATCATGAATTTTATCTCCAATTCTATCTATGAAGGGATTTGCGAGTCTGTAGCTGTTGTTCATAGTCATAACTTTAGCAGGTGCTCAGTATAGCTTCGAGTTTTTTGCCCAAGCAGGAGTTGAGAAAAATTGGTCTTGTCGAATATGATATGTTCAAAAGCACTTTCAATTTACTCTAGAAAAGAGTTCTTGACAATATAATGTGCAGTTTTGAATTAATGCTTTTGTATAAACTCCACATCATTCACCCACTAGTTCAAGCTTGACGACCTTCATCAAGTATGAATGGAGGTGTGCTCTCAAAGAGCAGTTTTTCTCCAAGTAGCCGATCAAAGATATGGAATTCTTGAAAAGGGCTTAATTGAAAACAGTGCATTATACTCACATGGACACTTTTCTAGAATAACATCAAAGAGCTTTTCAACACAGTGTGGCTAATGAGACCTAATTTTGTCAGTAGTTGCTTGGGTAAAAAATTGAAGCTTGGCAAAAAAAGTCAAAATGGTAAGGAGAGTGGTCAAGTAGAATTTGTTGACACTATTGCAAAGTTCAAGTTTTTTGGCAATGCCTTTGTTCATTGACATGATGTTTTTTTGCATGGAAATGTCAATCAAAGCATTCTAATGTAGTTATTATTTTTGTTTTCGAATTCATGGAACAAACTTCCAAACAAAATATCCACTATTTAATGTTTGTATGCAAGTGTAGGTGGATTTTCCTAGTGCAATTTTATAGTGGTGGTCAGTGGCAGTTTTGTCATGCAAAGGAATTGATATGGTAGTATTACATGCGACATTATTCAAATGCAAATACTTTGTTCTGTTTACTAAAGCACAAATGCATATTGCAATGTTTAGTCAATATGCTATCCATTTTAGGCAGGTTGTGTCATCTGAAAGCCTAGTTTCTCGACTAGTTTTGATTTTTGCATTGGAGACCCTATTCTTCGTAGATATGTAGTTCTAGTCAACCAAATTATGCAAACTCATTAGCATTATTGAGTGCAAGCCAGAATTGCAAAGCATTCAAGCTATATGATAATGACTATGAAGAGAATTTAAGTAATGATCCATGAAGCCATTGTGTAGCTGCTAAAATGTATAATGAAAATTAAGGAAAACATGTATTCTATCAAGCAACCAATCACCGGGCTTCCAATTGAACAATTCCTATTGAAAACAATGTGAAAAATGCAAAGCTCCATCAATTGTGCTAGAGATGCATTTGCAGTTGCTTTATAAGTTCCCACCACAATTGGCTCTTGTAATAGCTTGTCTTTTAACAAAAAAATTTGTGGCCATATTGACAGAATACATGTCAAAGGACAAAAGATATGGCCCCTTGCTAAAGTTTTCCTCTTTTTCGCAGTTGATTTTTGTAGTGAAACAAAGTCTTTGACCAATGGTTGGAAGTAAACGATCAAATGCTTTTATGTATAAATTGAAATAAAAGTGAAATATTCATTGAAATATGCAAATACCAACTAAAATATGTTTGTAGATTGACATTCCAATAATATAGAAGAAAAACATAATAATAGGGGATAAAGCACAAAGCAAGACAAGACTACAGTGCAAAAACAATATAGCTACAAACAACAACACAAGAAAAAGATAACTGCAATGTAGTACATTTTCTATATCCAACCAAAACAATTATCTTGCAAGAAGAATAGGCTTGTTAATGTAGAATACAACTAAAAAATTGGCTGAACTTACAAGTGTGCACCATAACACACCATGAACTTGATGTTTTTTCTACTCATATACATTGCAAATGGTCTAAGTTACAATTTCCACCTAAAAAAAAACAAGGCACCTATCAATCCTAATCATAAATAGAAAATTTGTATAGGAATGCATTCCAATTTCCAATGGTCAACTATTATGAACAATGTCGCTTATCAACCAAAACATTTGGATTGAACACATGTTTAGGAACAAAGACATTAGGAAAGCATAAGCCTGTCGCATCCTACCATGCAGAGATGAGGCTTTTGCTACATTCCGTGGGATTATTTTGTGCATAGTGAACTTTGGCATTTTTTTTTGTAATTTTCTCATTGGAAGTTGCTTACATTGGTCTTGATTTTGTATAATGTTTTTTGTGCAATGATGTTTATTGGTCTATGCACTAATGTTTTTTGCTAGGTATTGGCTGCTAAAAGAATGTATCGTGGCTTGTAACTAGATTGACATGCACACGTCATTAGTAGCTTATGCTATGAAGTTTTAAATCTGTCAAGCAAACTATTATTTGCATTGTATATTCATTTGGTCAGATCATATGTCCCATACAAATGCATTGAATGATCCATTGCAAACCAGACATCTTCAACAGCTAGACATCCTTTAATACGTATCATTGTTCCATCAGTAGACAATGAATTTGGATTCGGTAAATACAAAACAACGAGCAAAATATCCAAAGTCAACGACAAAATCGCAAAGTGTTTGAATCGACAAGGGAACTGAATAATAAGCAAAAACAAAAAATAGACTATTGCAAAAATGATTTAAATCACTGTAAACATAAAATCTCCGTCTATTGGAACAATTTATGTCTATCATATTGAAAGCAAAGAACAAGTTAGTTGTAAGTGTTGTCAATCAGATTGCACCCGAGATGCTTGAATATTGAAATTTAGCAATCTGTTGAAACATTGGAACTAATTCCAGGCTGTGGGTATCCTATAAGGAATTAGACCTCCAGATTCTAGGCTGGTTCCTATTTAATTTTCTGGTTAATAACAGAGTGATTTGCTGGAAAAGGGAGAAAAACTATTACTAAATGTATGCAAAACTGTAAATTGAAGGTGATGCACCTAACTGATAATGATTTGCAACTATGACTCACAATAAACTTCTCAACACTCCAATCTGCACAACCTGACTTGATAATTTAATCACTTGAATGATTTAAACAGAGGCTTTGACTTAATACAATATTTGAGGGAAAATGAGGTTTTCACGACTAAATTGATTAACCAATTACAAGCACAGTGCATAACTAGTGAAATTAAACTAAATTGCATACAGATATGTGAAAAAGACAGAAAAAATTAGAGGTTTCAGAACTGAAACACAATAATTCTTCGATCAAATTCCTCACAAAAATGATGCTTGAAATCTAGAAGGAAAATTCTAAAATATTGAAAATTAAAGGAATCTTCTGCAATAACACACTTTGAATCTGTAAAAACACTACTGTATTAATCTGAAAGTTGAGTTACAAGATGATTCACTTTGCAGAGAGCAAAGGCTGAAAAACAAGAACTAGAATGAAAAAGATAAACTTTTTCAATATATACAATAAGAATGCACTTCAAAGTGCATGAATGAGCAATTGAAAGTCAATTTCAGTGATAAAGTGATGTGAAATCCGAGCAGAAGTAAATATTCCTAAAAATGAGGTTCAAACTCATACAAAAATGAGTGAACTCAGTCTCGAACTTGCAGTCATAAAGCATGTAACTGAACTGCAACTCAAACTACACTGGAAATCTCTGAACGTGAGCTAAAACATGCAAAAATCCTTCTTGCTTTAATCAATTCGACCATGATAACTAAAAGTCCATTTTTCGTATTGTGCATGATTGATCTTCAAACTGATCTCAGTTTGACTCAAAGTCACAAATAGAACTCTAAGTCACACATACTATCTTTAGTTCAATCTCTATTGTTTATTTTTTGCATGATTTTAAAAAATGATATTTTGATTTAAATATTAAAATAGCTATAAATGATTATTTTAATATTTGAGGTATGATAGTTCTTCCTTTTGAACAATATAAGTAAATATTAAGGTAATCATTTGTGGTTATTACCATTAATATTTAAATACATTTATATTTTGTCAATTTCATGCAAAACAAGCGAACTCACCATTGGTCTAATATAGATGATAATGTAAAAGACAAACTCATGGGCTCTTTTAACCAATAGGTTTATTGACTTAAAGTCAATACCATGGGTGAAATCATGCAAATGATTTTATTGTGAAACAAAGTCAAAAAATAGAAGCTCATCACTATTCAGATTTAGGGCGAGTAAAATTCAAACCCTAATCATTTCCACTCCATTCTTCATTGCGCACTTGTATCTTCTGGAAAACATAGAGAACTGCCATGGTTGCTAATATTGGAGATCTGAGACTTGAAAATCCACGATTTCATGCTCCCTCTGTCGATTTTCCATGAAGACTTTAAAAAAAATGTGGTAAGTCTTTTTTGCACAAAAATTTGGACTCTGTGAATTTTGGAGCTATATTATGATTTTTTTGCTCGCTTTATTTTGCCAATAATCTTTCTGTTCATTCTTTTGTCTGGGCGTGGCTACTGTTCATTTTCGTGAAAAGAAATGATTGTTGATGAAGTTCTCATTTCGATTTCTGGAAGAGACTGGGGTTTCTAAACTCGTGACTTCCCTCTTCTGCTTAAAATACTTGAAGCCCTACTCATGGCATTTTCTGGACATTTCATTTCCTATTTTTTGAAACCATTTACAGGCTCCATAGCCGCAGCTGTGACATATTTTTGATGTATTCTATTTATTTACCTCCATTCTGTTGATCTTTTCCTGCTCTGAGGCCGATATTAGAAGATTTTAGAAGCTTTTCCTTGGGGTTTTGAATGTATTCTCCTGTGGAAATAAATTGCGGACTTGGGAATTTTCACCAGTAAACAACGGATAAGCTTCTTACCATTTGGGACCCTTGGCAATCTTTACTTTCTATAGAATATATGCTTGATTCGAGCTTGAAGTTACAAAGTAAATGAATTTTTGTTTCCTTCATGCATTTTTCTGGAGAGAGCTCCATATCCAAGTGCTGCGACTGTTGAGTTAGTACTGTGTTTTCTTATTATTAATTTTAAATCTCTCTCCGAAGATTTGCTTACTCTAGACATTATGTTATCTTCTTGGCCGCTACTATAAGTTATGGTCTGTAAAGCTCCTGACAGCCTACTACTTATGCGACACTAGGCTGAATCATGTTCTTCAGTTTTTGATACTTTCTTGATTCCAAACTGTGATATCTGAAGTTACTTGCATTTAAGAACTCTATAGGATTTCTTTTTTCTATCATCTCTTTATGACAGGCATGAATTAATAATAATCTCCAAATAGTGTGATTTGATGACTGCCTCCTCATATTATTCTTATCAATGCTTTTGGGATCAACACTCCTTGCTTAAACACTCTTATCTTGTGAGGCCTCCAAAGGACTGCCATTTTAATGCCTTCTTGACTTCTTGTTGATGTATTTGATGCTATTGTAGCTGTATGCTTTCATGTAACATGTTCATTAGCTGTAATATTATAACTCAACAATGAAATAGCTTGATGCTCCTTATGTATGAGCATACCTCATGATTTACCTAGACAATAGTAAACATTGATATGCAACAACATTAGCGTTCAACACATAAGAAAACTGACTCTCTCCAGAAAATAAAGCATTGCTTGAGTCTGTACTTAATTTTTTTTTGAATAAATATCCAAATGCAACTCAACATGATAAACGTGTATGCAATTCTGCTTCAGCACGAGCTTTTATCCTTAACAGAGTCCTTTGGACTTTGCTTGAAAAACCTGTTATAGCATTCTCTGTAATATATGGATAACAATCCTTTGGGCATTTTATCAACTAGCTAATAGCCTTGTTAGAATTCTCATCATTTGTCAAACATTTGTAATGAGATATTGGACTGTTCTATCATATTTTACCCTTTGTGCTTGGTTGTTATCCTCATTTCATTGATGAAAAACTCAACTATTTGTTTGTCTTTCATACTTGACTAGTTGTTTATATGCTTACCTTTGCTGTTGGTCATAGCACAGTCTTCTTGATAGACATTGTCTTCCATGACATCTTGAAAATTACTGGTTGAAAAGACTATGCTAGCTATCAGTGTTGGACTGCCCTCTTTACATTTGCTTGAACCATTCATGAGATGAACTTTTGTCTTATTCAATGAAAGGCTATTCTTGCATTCAAATCTGTTGCTTCTCATAGTAGTTGATGAATGAACTGTAACTTGATCATTGTATTTTTGTTACTATTAAGTTACACACCTTATAGATTTTGTAGAAGCATATCTTTTAAATGCTGTCTAAGCCATATTTTGCTGCTTTTTTGTTGAATAACTTGTAGAGAATTGGATTATTGCAATTCTGTTATACTCCATGATTATGTAAATACTTTGTACAACCTTTGGACTGTCTTGTTCAGTGATATGCTTCTGAAGTTATAAAAACATTCCAATGCTTGAATATTCTGTTTCTCTTCAATGCAAAGAGGCTCTATACTTCATTTAGATGTAAATGTGAAAATGTGAAGCAAAGGTATGGAACTTGAGAGTGTATCCTCCTTGATATGCCGAGCTCAACCCTTGTGGGAGCCCGTTTTATTCCACATATCTAATAAAATGATCTCAAACATGATGAACCCATTCCTGCACATTGAAACAAACAAGTTAGCAAAATAAAAGAAGCTAAAAGCTTCCATTAAGTTATGTTTTTCTTGATTGTCAGCCTTTCATCTGATGAATACTTGATTGAATGTATGTTATATTTCTATTCGTAGTGTAGGCATATGATAGGATATGATTTTTCACTGCTTAGAGACCATCTCTAACGCCATTCTTTATCGTTCTTGCAGATGCTTTTGGAGCCTGGAGCTGGATTAATTTGAAAGCATGACAACTGAAGACCTCAAGTGTAATGATGATTCGTCATTCCAGGAAATGACGAATCACCTTCTATCTTATGTTTATATTATTTTTAGTTGTATGATATATACTTCCTTTTTGTATTTATCATTTGATTGTGTAAATCAAATTTAGTTACTCCTGCGGCTTGTGCAGGACTTCAGCCTTTCCAACATGAATAAAGCAACATTCTTTTATGCAAATTTATGAGTTCCTTTGTCTGAGATTTGCATAATAACACTTGAAATTCATAAGTATCAAAGTTCTGGAACCTAATGAATACTTAAGCAGAAAAATTTTGTACTCTTCTTTGATGGATACAATTCAGCTCTACCTGTTTTGAGCTGGTAGTGAAAAATAGGTAACAGTAAGTTCTTATATCTTTTTTTGCATAGCTTTTTGCATTTCTGCATTTTATGGGCTAATGTCCACTGTTTCCTATTTTTGAGTGCTTGCGTTGTTTCTTTATTTGCTTAGATTGTTCGTGTCAGTGTGTTTATGGGCTAGTATTTCTTGTTTACTTAAAGACTGAATAGGATAATGTGCTGGTAATGATTAACAATGGAAACATATTTCATTCTCATCAAACAATATGAGCAAATGATTGGACAACGCAAAAAAGACAATGTAAAAGATATGTGAGATTACAATTATCTACTTTTTTGACAGGTTTTATCGTCAAGGAATAATTTGTCAAGATGATTAGGCAATGCAAGTAATGCTTTGCTCAAAAATCTTAAAACCTGGTGGAGGGATCGATTAATGCCAACTGCAACTCAACAACAGAGTCTAGGCAATGATAACAGTCAAGGATAGTGAAGAATAGACATTAACACACAAAATGCAGACAACAACAAACAATACACATTAAGCCATAGAATGGAAGGATGTAAAAAAACTATAGAGCAATGTTGTAAAAGACATACGAACTTATGAATGCTTTGTCTTTCTCTCCCCATACAATAGACATAAATCCTTTCAACAGACAGATTTAATGATTTTATATCCAGACATTTTGCAATTGCTTAGAGCTAATTTTCAATCTCATTTGATACATGTCTTTATCATGCTGAACACAGAAGATGGTATTAATAAATTATGGTGTTAAGTCTTCTAGTCAAGAAAAAAGAATAATCCATAAAAGCATTCAAAGGTAGGGAAGAGTAGAGAGTAACCCACAAGGTGCAGACATCAAGAAAAAATAGACATTAACCCATAAAATGCATAGATGTAAAAAACTATAAAACAACATTGTAAAAGATATAGGAACTTACAAATGCCTTGTTTTTTGTTTCCAATAAAATAGACATATACCCTCTCAACAGGTATAGATTTCACTGTCTGAATTGTTATGTACAGTTTGGCAATGGTTTAATCTTTGTTGTTCCCTATCAATCAGCGTTCTCATGGATGAATCTCTATTTTTGCAACTTTTTTATGTGTACTCCAAGAATGGCACCAAGAAAATAAAGATATGTTTTTGTTGATGTTGTGGGCAATATTTATAAAAACCGAAAACTCAACACCACAATCCATTTATGGCAACCATTTTTGAATCTATCCACAATAAATGAAAATTAGACCTAGGTATGTGCAAAATGTAGAGAACACACACAGACATATATGTACACATAGGTACATGCAAATACATATAAATATATATGCATATACACATATACATATGCACATATACAAACATAGAGGCATATATATACATATGTATACATATATATACATATATATACATATATATGTATAGATAGTTACATGAACATACATATATATATGTGTGTGTGTGTGTGCATACAAATATACATATATATATATATACATATATATATACATACATATATATATATATACATACATATATATATATATATACATATGCACTTATACGATATTATATATATATACACTTATACGATATTATATATATATACAGACATATATATATATACATATGTATAGATATATATGTACATATAGATACAATATTTTATACCCAAATATTTTCCAATTACCTGGACCTAATTTTCATTGTTATTTAATAAATTCAAGTGCAATTGCAGTGCATGTGTGCAAACATAAAGCATTAACCCATAAAATCATACCCAGGTATATGCAAAATGCAGAGCGCATGCACAAACATATATATACATATATATACACATATGCACATATATGTACACATAGCTACATGCATATATATATACACATAGTTACATGCACGCACACACACGCACACACACACACACATATATATATGCATACAAACATACACGTACATATGGATACACACATATACATATGCACATATACAAATATATATACTTACATATATATACATACAAGCATATATATACACGCATATACACACATGTACACATAGATACAATGATTTTATACCCAGATATTTTCCAATTACTTCGACCTAATTTTCATTGTTGTTTAATAAATTCAAGTGGAGTTGCAATGCATGAGTGCACATAGTAGAAATTAACCATAAAATGTAGAGATGCAAAAACTATAAAACGACATTGTAAAAGATATAGGAACTTATAAATGCTTTGTTTTTCAATTCCAAAATCAGTGAAGGACTTAGCATGATAGTATGCTTGTCATGATTAAGAATGAAAGTAATATTTCCTCGGCATGCATGCACTGCAACTGCATTTGAATTTATTTGACGGAAATGAAAATTAGGTCTAACTAATTGGAAAATGTCTAGGTGTAAAATGATTAAGTCTACGTCTATTCAAAGGGTCTATGTCTATTGTATTGGGAGTGAAATACGAGGCGTTTGTAATCTCATGTCTTTTACAGTGTCATTTTTTAGTTTTTTACACATTTGTGTTAAGCAACAAACAAATGAAAAAATCAAAGCGTAAAAGATAGAGTAACTTACAAACACCACCTTTCTCACTTCCAACACCATAGATGAAAACCCTCCCAATAGACATAACTTTTAGCCTCATCAAACAACTTGAGCAAATGAACAAACAACGGAAATATCACTTTGCTCGACAGACTTAAAACTTCACACCATAACCCAATAATGATGGGTGCACTTCAATCTACTCACAATAAATGAGAAGATGCAAATATTAAATGTAAATGTACTACTCAAGACGCCACGCGTCCCTAGGAAGAGTCCATGCCAAGACATGACTATACAAAAAATCTCATGAAATATTTCCAATAGCAAAGCTCCCTACAATAATTATTATTATTAAAATTTTTTAGAAAATGCCAAAACCACGAGGAAATTTAAACCTGCCAAGGACAAAATTGCAAGAACAAAAAAAAATTGCCTTTTCTAAATAGTCCCCAGAACATCACCAAAACCATATCTTTATTTTTTCGGCACCATTCCCCAAGCTCAATTTTAATATGCAAGATTGAGGTGATAACATTAGTTCCCTACCTTATAAAGGCAGGGACTAAAAATACCATACAAAGATATTTGAAAGATTTGAAAATTTTATCATTAAGAATGAAAGAAATATTTTCTCCCGACGTATGCATTGCAACTGCATTTCAATTTATAAAATGAAAATGAAAATCAGGTCAAGTAGTTGGAAAATATCTGGGTGTAAAATTATTAATTTTGTGTCTGTTGAGAGGGCTTTGATATGGCTGTCCTCTCGCACTTGCTCATAACATTCTAATAACAGGCTTATGCATATATAGTGTGCCAATTCTATTTAATATCAATAGACTGGAATGCAACTCTCGTTAATGACCTCTGCTATAAACTTCAATGACTTGCAGTGTTTATGCATTTCCTTACACTAGTTCTCAGATAGGGAAACTTGGAAAAAAGTTGTTGCACTGTCATTTGGGTGTTGTTTACTCACTTGCTCGGATTATTTTATGAGATAGACATCTCTATTTTTTGACAAGATCTATGTCTTCCATCTTCGAAACAAAGAAAGAGCTAATTGTAATTTGATGTGTACGAAATCCATGTCTATTGGGAAGGTTTATACATATCATATTCAAAGCTAAAAACAAGCGATTTGTAAGTTCCTATATCTTGTTCATACTGTTCTTTTGTATTGCTTTTTCACTTGCTCAGGAAAATTGATTAATATCAAAACTGTGTTTCCTATTAGGGGTTATTTCTATCATGTTCAAAACAAGAAACAAGTCATTTGTAAGTTTTAACATCATTTACACTGTTGTGCTCTAGTTTTTCCTTTCTCTTCCCTCTTTGACTACATTTATAAGTCAGTGTCTCCTCTTCAAATACAAACTTAACACCATAATTCATCAATGTTTGCTTCTTTGCTGTCAACAACTAACAAAACATCTGATGGACTCAAGCGCACTCCCCATCAATGAATTTAGTTATTAAGCTCTTGTCCTTGCTGCCCCCTCAAAAGCACTCAAAAGGACATTTGTAACAATTGATTCATTTTGGCTTTCTTCTATATTAAACAATTTCTCTTTCTAATATTTACATGTTTTATGCTTTCAACTATTACTTGTGTAACTTAATTGCTACTTTTAATCTCTCTATACAGTTACCTATATCAGTGAAGTTTGATAAGGAGGCTCAATTGGTGCCGGTTGATATTCATGCACCTATAACCATAATGAGATTATCATTTCTACATACATCAAGTTGACTGATTCTATGTACATTAAACTATTTGGATTCCCATAAATTATACATTACATTATTCAATGTAATCTATCAAATATCATATTTCTCATGCACGCTACTTAGTCGAGCATATTTATCCTTGGTTTGATACAAACACTTTATTAATACAAGTGTTCATACAAAGTTCATTTGACTTAATTTTCATTCTAGCCAGTGGTATTTTCCTCTTGCTTTTCTCATTCTCTTGATTTGTTTTAATAATAATAATTATTCTAGCAAGCTTTTCCATTGGAAATATTTGATGAGTTTGTTGATATACTCGAGTGTCTTGGCATGCATTCTTCTTCATGAAGACTTCACATGATAATGTATTGTTCATGATCAAGAATGGAAGTAATATTTCCCCCGCATGCATGCAATGCTACTACACTTGAATTTATTAAATAAAAATGAAAATTAGGTCTAAGTAAGTGGAAAATATTCGGATGTAAAAATCATTAAATCAATGTCTACTGTAGGGCGACTATAAAACAAGGCATTTCTAACTTCACATGACTTTTATAGTGCTGTTTTACAGTTTTCCCACTCTGTATTTTATCGGCTAATGTCTATTGTTTCTTGTTGTATGCATTCTCTCTACGCATGCATTGCAATTTCCTTTGAATTTGTTAAATGAGAATGTAAATTAAGTTTGAGTAATTAGATATCGTCCAGGTCTAAAATCATTGAATTTGTATCTGTTCAAATGATTTACAATTGTCATTTTGTATGTCTTTTATAGTGTCATTTTATAGTTGTTTTACACTTGCATTTTATGATTCAATAAAAAAAATAAAAAAAATGGCTTGCATAGACAAAATCCTAATTTTGTATATGTCTACATATTATTTATATATACATCAATGTGCATGTGTATCATGAATAATATAGATATACATATAAAATGCATATAGACATATATATCTACTATTCATAAATGCATTCTATGTGTATAGATATGCATGTAAACATGCATACATATATGTGTGCATACATATACGTGTGTGTGTATATATATATGTGTGTGTGTGTATGTATGTATGTATGTCTATATATATGTGTGTGTGTGTAATTTCACTAAATATAATAATACATAGTTACTATATATACAAAGTTTATCTGACTTCATCTCATCACAACACAACTTTAGTATTTTGCAATCGTGGGTTGCTTCTATGGGTTGTTGTTTGTTGTCAAGTTAAATACTTAACACTGTAATTCATTAATGTGGATTTCTCTGCTACCCATGATTAAGAATGGAAGTAGCTAGTTTCACTTTAATCTATTGGGCAAAGTGTTATTTGCGTTGTTTTCTCATTTGTTGTGTGTATACATAGATATGTATTTACATAAATATAAAGACTATATTGAGAAAGCCATGAAATATTTCAATTAGCAAAGCTCCCTACAATAATTATTATTAAATAAACAAATTAGAAAATGGAAAAACCACGAGGGAAATACCTGCAGTGAATAAGAAAATTGCAAAAACAAACGGGGAGAAGGCGTTTGCAACTTGCTATATGTTTTACATGATCATTATCTGTTTTAATTCTTTGTCCTTGTAATAATTTTTTATCGCTTAATCTCTGTTGCGCAGTCACGGACTTAACACCATAATCTTGCAAACAATTTTTTTTCCTGCTTGCATTTTTTTGTGTTAATGTCTATTCTTCGCTATCCTTGATTTTTTTTATGGGTTACTGTCTATTTCCAAGTTAAAGACTTAACACCGTATTTCATTAATGTCAATTTCTTTGCTACCCATAATTAAGAATGGAAGTGGCTAGCTGCAATTCAATCTATTTGATGAAAATGAGAATAGCTCATATTTGAAATTGTTCTTGGCTTTGAAGTTTTAGGTTTCTCAACCAAAGTATTATTTGCATTGTTTTTTCATTTTCTCAAGTTGTTTATCTCAGTGTATTTATGGATTAGTCTTTCTTGTTCAGTTAAAAACTGAACTGGATAGAAACATGTCCACCTGTTCAAGATAAACCCAGTGCTCTGTCGATTTCTTCATCCATGGACACCATGCACATATTGGAAAAATGACTGTGTATATCACCGGTGGATAAGTTGCATTGTTCATAGTAGTTGACATGTTCCATTGGAAATTGGAATGCACGCATACATAGATTTTATTTTATTTACTATTAAGATTGATTGGTGTCTTCATAATAGAAGCAATAGCTTGCTGCTATAAGACAATCAACATATGTAGCTAACAAATTCAAAAATCACCTAAAACAAATAGGATTTTGATCTTTGTCTTTGTAGCAACCTTTTTGAGATGCAATTTTTGAACATTAGAAGAAGCAACACCAATGCCCAAATTCATGCTAGCAGATGAAATATAGCTGGGGATCACTAGCCAAAAGCCAACCAAGATTAAAACATAAATTGGAATAGTCACTACTGCATTTCACACAAATCATATCACCTTCACTAGAGAACATCTAACAAGCACATGGCCATAACACATAATAAATATGAAACATAAACAAATCACATAATATGATTGAAAACAAACCTGAATTGTTATCTATTACTGAATCCATGCATTTGGAAAAGCTACAAAGTCTCACTAAACAAACTATGCATTTGTAAGATCATTTCCATAATCTTCTAAAAAGCATAAGAAAACTATATAAGCAAAAATGGAAAAAGACACTACATTGTCTATTGTAACTTTAATGCCCATACTTCACTCGGTCTAGGGAGGTGATCCCACAATATTGGTTTACACTTTCTCGGAGATCCTGATTTTTGCTGAAATCACATATTTTTAGAAAATATAATAATTTAAGCCTTGAAAAGTTTCATTTAAAGAATTCCAGTTGAAGAGGGTTTTATCAAACCACCTTAGATCAAACCCCCTTGGATAGAACCCTGCTAGTTTTAAACCATACCTATAACAAAGTCTCCTTTACACCCATCAAAATGCTGATAAAAAACCACTTTTGATTTATCTTTTGGGGGATCAAATGAATTCATTTAAATTTTTTTTTTTTTTGTGAGTATTTAGTTCTTATTATAAGCTTTCCAAAAAGTATAATTTTAAATAAATTTAATTTGATTATTATATTTATTTTTATTTCTTGTGAATGTAGGTTTTTCATTGAAAATCAAGCTCTTTGTTTGCACATGTGGAAAAATAGCAAATTATCAAAATAAAATTATGAAAAATATGTTTAGGCTAGGTATTGATGTCCTTGATCTAGTGAATTTTTTTTTGAATTTTGATACATACAAAAAAAATTTATGTTGTATACTGTACACCTATGTTTGAATTGTAATTGGTTTGACTTCAAAACTTGATTAAGGAAAAAATATTCAATAAAAAACTATGAAACCAAGCGAACTGGTTAGATATCGTAATTACAAATCTAAATTCGAAAAATTAGAATTTTATCCTTCATAGAAAAAGTTATTGTATACGGTGAGCATCACTCCTTAAAAATGGTGTTTCTGATAAAAGTAGTTTTCGAAGGAGATGGAAAAAAGTGCAATCTGATTCCAATTTTTTTTTAAAAATATATTTAGAATCTATAGACAAAATTTCACAAATCACTAGTTTGCATCATCTTCAAATTCCTCACAATTTAGCCGCTATAGGTGCCCGAAGGTGAAGATTTAGTTAGAAAAAATTATTCAAGTGTCTAGTTTGGCCAAAAAGTGTAAACCAATATTGTGGGATCACCCAGGGAATATTTAAAAGTGAATATATAAGATGAAATAATTAAAACCTTACTCACATGCTAGCTAAACTTCTCAATGCTTATCTCTACTTCTTGATCAACTAACATTGTCATAGATGCAAATTCCTCTCTAATTTGACTGTCTTCTTCTATGCACAGCTTCAAAACTGGTTCAAACAAAAGGTCGCAGACATATACTACAATGTATTAACTACGACTGTTAAGCATAAAAAAAAAATGACATTGCAATTTACTTGTTTTTTTCTTTATACATGGCTAGTGACAGTATTTGCGGATGCGTAAACTGCTTCAGAGCATAATTCTTCACGTTCTTTGCAGCAACACACCAATTTGTACAATCGAGGTAAGTTTGCAATCAATAAACAATTGGCATAGATACCTGCAAAATCGACATTAACTGCAAAAAAAACTATGCCATGTTTACACACACACAGACACACACATATATATACATGTATACATACATATATATGCACACAAATATATATGCAAATATAGATATATATACATACATAGGTATATATGTCTACATTTATATACACATGCACATATATAAACAAATACATATATATACATATGTATACATACCTTTTTTATACACATATATCTATATCAACATACATATATATGGAAATATGTGTATACATACATACATACATACATACATACATACATACATATATATGGAAATATGTGTATACATACATACATACATACATACATACATACATACATGTATATATATATACATGTATATATATATACATGTATATATATATACATGTATATATATACATGTATATATATATATACATATATATATATATACACACAAACACAGACACACACATGTTACTGCTATTGCAATCATGGTTATGACAATGCTGTTAGTATTGCCTCTTCAAATGTCACAAAATTGCTTCTCAAAAAGCTAGCTAGAATCACGGGCATCAAAATCCTATTTACTTGAAATGTTTTTTGACTTTCTTTGCTACATCTGTCAATTGCCTTATAGTAGTAAGGTATTGCTTCTATTATCAAGGCACCTATCAATCTTAACAGTGAATAAAATCTATGCAATCATGCATTGCAATTTCCATTCAGACATGCCAACTGCTACCGATAATGCAACCTATGCTTGTTTTAGAATAGTTATGAATCATCTCAATAGACATAGACTTTACACCAACAAATTTTACAATTACTTAGGAGTAATTCCCATTTCTTAGATTTAAGTGCAATCGACATGCATGCTTGATAGAGAAAATATTAGTTCCATTGTTAATGATCTGCTAACAAAAAGATCACAAATGTCTATTTTTTGACAGGTTATATTGTCAACAAATAATTTGTCAAGATGATTAGACAATGCAAGCAATGCTTTACCCAACAGTGTTAAAACCTGGTGGAGGAATCGATTAATGCCAACTGCATTTCAATCCACTGGCAGCGAGAGGAAATTAGTGACTAGGAAATGCTAAAAGTCCATGTTAAAACAACATACATTGAATTTTGTACTCACCTAAGCTTTATACTTAACCATAGTTAGCAAGATTTATGAATTTCATTGTTAACTGTTTAACTCAACAACAAACACCAGGCCATGAAAACAGTCAAAGATAGCAAATAATACACACTAACACACAAAATACGTACAATGAAAAACAATACACATTAAGCCATAAAATGGAAGAATGTAAAAAAATTATAGAACAACGCTACAAAAGACATACGAAGTTACAAATGCTTTGTCTTTCCCTCCCCATACAATAGACATAAATCCTTTCAACTAACACAAATTTAGTGATTTTATATCCAGAAATTTTGCAATTACTTAGAGCTAATTTTCATTTTCATTTTATAGATGTCTTTGTGGTGCCCAACAAAGAAGATGACATTAATGAATTATGGTGTTAAGTCTTCTAGTGAAAAACAAAGACTGATCCATAAAAGCATTCAAAGATAGGGAAGAATAAAGAATAACCCACAGGATGCAGACATTAAGAAACAAGACATTAACCCATAAAATGCAGAGATGTAAAAAACTATAAAACAACATTGTAAAAGATATAGGAAGTTACAAATGCCTGGTTTTTTGCTTCCAATACAATAGACATAAACCCTCTCAACAGGCATAGATTTCACTGTCTCAATTGTTCTACACAATTTGGAAATGGTTTAATCTTTGTTGTTCCCTATCAATCAATGTTCTTATGGATGAATCTCTATTTTTTGCAATTTTGTCATTTGTTCTTGATATTTTCATCTTTCTTTTGTATTTCTCTAATTCAAATCTATTGTGTGTTCATGAAAGAGTGATAGAAATTGGAGGATGTCTATCTGTTCAAGATATGTATGATTTTCCATGGATCTAAGCAAATAAAAAAACAACACAAATAATACTTTGCTCGACAGGTTTAAAACATCACACCATAACCCACCAATGACGACTGCACTTTAGTCTACTCACAATAAATGAGAGCTCACATATTAGAAAATGAGAAAGCCACGAGGAAAATACCAACAACCAATGAGAAAATTGAGAGGGACAAAAATAAAACATAAAATGATGATGATACTTTCCTCATTGGATTTTGCCATTTTCGACACGGGGAACTAATGTTTTTGATTAACGATAAATAGGTTTTGAAGGGTGCTTGAAACCCTGAACAAAAAAGAAAGTGGGAGTAAAGAGAAGACAAGAGACTACCCACCCAAAAGCAACAAAAACACCAGCTGATTAATAGACCATCAACACACCATCAGTAGTCCAAAAACATCCAAAAAACAAAAAACAAAAAGGTCGCCATAAGGCCATTACAACAAATCTTTAAGCATTTTTGCAGCCTCCAAATCCTTGGCCGCCAACCTATCATGCATAACCATGATTTCTTCAAAATCACAAGCAAGATCCTTCTTGCGTTTCTTAGTTTTGCTACTAGTACGAACACTCGGACTAGTAGCCAACTCCATCGAATTCACATCCAACCCAACACCTTCCCCACGATCCAAGTTCGTATGATCATCAAATAGTCCCTTCCCGATAATCTCCATAGCCTTCTGGTTAAGAAAAACCATACCCTTCGCTGAGGCCTCCAACTTCTCCTTGCTTATATTAATAAGCGTGTCCAAGTACCTTCTAAGTTGCCTATTTTTTCTTTCCAGCACTTCCACTCTCAGACTAAGGTCATTCTTCAGAGCAACAAGCTCTTCCACCAGATCACCCACATTGGTATTCAAGGATCTAGAAAGCCCATAAATAGACTCCAGCTCCTTAAGCCTACGAAGAGTAGAGATATTGCATCTAGCAATGGTATCATGCTTGTTATGGAGATCCTGAATTTCTTGAACAAGCCACATAAGTAGATTACAATAAATATCAGCCCCTTCTTTGACAAGGACCAATGCCTGAGAAGAATCCATTGCTCCCCAAAACGCACCTTGCCCTGATTCGAACCAACTTGGGGATCTTCAACTGACACATCCTCAGAAATAAGCTTAGCCTTCCCTCGCTCCTTAGAAGCAGGCCCCCCAGTAGAGTCATCGAGATTCACCACCGAATTCCTCTTACCATCCACAGGGGACCCACCAACACCTGAGTTCTCCCCTTGAATAATACCTGCCACCTTCTTAAGATTAACATCCTCCGCCTTAGCACAGGCTTTAGGCTTCTTACCAGTAGAGCCCTCAACAACACCCTCAAGAACCTTCAACTTCCGTTTAGCATGTGGGGCTTTGGAGGATAAGGGCTTAACATCACCCGTCGAAGGAGTATTATCTAGATCAATATCATAGCCATCAGACTAGCCCTCTGAAACATCATCAATCTATGTACCTTCAGACTCTTGAATCTCCTCAATCCTAAATTTCCCACTTCCTTTCCCCTTCTTTTTGGAAATAGGGGTCCTAACAATGCAGTTAGCCTTAATAAACTCCACAATAAGCATCATTAAACCTTCATGCAGATAAGGATTCGTGGGGTTTTTTTCTGTAATTGAAAATACCCTCTTCCAGAGACATCAACAAATAAAAAGGGAAAGAAACTAGCTTACCATGGCAAAAGTGGTTAAGCAAAACAAAATGATGACCATAAAGCACCGTGAATCTACCATCAAGAGTGAAGTAGTGCATCAACGCTATCGCAACCTCCTGCCAAATTGGTTTAATCTTCATTCTATCATATCCTCAGCAATCCAAACAAACCATTTTAGCTCTTTCCCTGTCACGGAGGAAATTTTGCTTGGTAGATTACGAAATGTTCTTGTCCCTGTAGAATTTTCTGCCTTCCATGGACAAACCCGTGACCTCGGCAATAAAATCTTCAGTAATGGAAATATCCCTACCAAACATACTCATGACACGGCCATTGCAGGCGTCAACAAACTCCTTAGAAACTGAGGATTCGAAACCCTTCAGTCTTTCCAAGTATGGAGTAACACCACCACTTTGCAAAATTTCCCAAACTTTGGCATTAGCTCTTGTTTCTTCACAAGACAAGGGCTTCGTGCGACACCTATCCCCGCCCATCATCGAGTTACAAGTAGACATAAAGCACAACTAGAGCAAAGCAAGGGCAATAGCTAAAAAACCACCCAAAAAGCGTGTGAGGCAATGTAGAGTAGTTCAAAAGGATATAATGAGCAGGACACTTAGAAAACTTAGCATCAGGAGGCAACAATTTCCAATGAACTTCAGCTGTGCGAGAAGTCGCATCAAGCAACAAGCTTCATGATACCCACACAACCCCAAGATCAAGGAGGTGGGCAATAATAAAATAATAATGAATCTCATTAATAATAAGGTTCTTCAAATCAATAGGAAGGATGTCATCCTCCCCCCACGATCTAGCCAATGACACACCATAATTAGCCAACCAATCAACTACTGCATTTGCCTCTCTATATGCATGAGAAA
>VDFB02026614.1:0-26339 GCA_007258455.2 Sequoia sempervirens | reverse complement strand
CCTATTTACTTGAAATGTTTTTTGACTTTCTTTGCTACATCTGTTGATTGCCTTATAGCAGTAAGGTATTGCTTTTATTATCAAGGCACCTATCAATCTGAATAGTGAATAAAATCTATGCAATCATGCATTGCAATTTCCATTCAAACATGCCAACTGCCACCGACAATGCAACCTATGTTCGTTTTAGAATAGTTATGAATCATCTCAATAGACATAGATTTTACACCAACAAATTTTACAATTACTTAGGAGTAATTCCCATTTATTAGATTTAAGTGCAATTGACATGCATGCTTGATAGAGAAAATATTAGTTCCATTGTTAATGATTTGCTAACAAAAAGATCACAAATGTCTATTTTTTGACAGGGTATATTGTCAACAAATAATTTGTCAAGATGATTAGACAATGCAAGCAATGCTTTACCCAACAGTGTTAAAACCTGGTGGAGGAATCAATTAATGCCAACTGCATTTCAATCCACTAGCAGTGAGAGGAAATTAATGACTAGGAAATGCTAAAAGTCCATGTTAAAACAACATACATTGAATTTTATACTCACCTAAGCTTTATACTTAACTATAGTTAGCAAGATTTATGAATTTCATTGTTAATTGTTTAACTCAACAACAAACACCAGGCCATGAAAACAATCAAAGATAACAAAGAATACACATTAACACACAAAATACAAACAACGAAAAACAATACACACTAAGCCATAAAATGGAAGAATGTAAAAAAATTATAGAATGCTGCAAAAGACATACAAAGTTACAAATGCTTCATCTTTCCCTCCCCATACAATAGACATAAATCCTTTCATCTAACACAGATTTAGTGATTTTATATCCAAAATTTTTGCAATTACTTAGAGCTAATTTTAATTTTAATTTTATAGATGTCTTTGTGGTGCCCAACAAAGAAGATGGCATTAATGAATAATGGTGTTAAGTCTTCTAGTGAAGAACAAAGACTGATCCATAAAAGCATTCAAAGATAGGGAATAATAGAGAATAACCCATAGGATGCAGACATCAAGAAACAAGACAATAACCCATAAAATGCAGAGATGTAAAAAATTATAAAACAACATTGTAAAAGATATAGGAAGTTACAAATGCCTGGTTTTTTTCTTCCAATACAATAGACATAAACCCTCTCAATAGGCACATATTTCACTGTCTCAATTGTTCTGCACAATTTGGAAATGGTTTAATCTTTTTTGTTCCCTATCAATCAGTGTTCTTATGGATGAATTTCTATTTTTTGCAATTTTGTCATTTGTTCCTGACATTTTCGTCTTTCTTTTGTATTTCTTTAATTCAAATCTATTGTGTGTTCATGAAAGAGTGATAGAAATTGGAGGATGTCTATCTGTTCAAGATATGTATGATTTTCCATGGATCTAAGCAAATAAAAGAACAACACAAATAATACTTTGCTCGACAGGTTTAAAACATCACACCATAACCCACTAATGACGACTGCACTTCAGTCTACTCACAATAAATGAGAGCTCACATATTAGAAAATGAGAAAGCCATGAGGAAAATAACAACCAATGAGAAAACTGAGAGGGACATAGAAATAAAACATAAAATGACGATGATAATTTCCTCATTGGATTTGCCATTTTCGAAGCGGGGAACTAATGTTTTTGATTAACGATAAATAGGTTTTGAAGGGTGCCTGAAACCCTAAACAAAAAAGAAAGTGGCAGTAAAGATAAGACAAGAGACTGCCCACCCAAAAGCAACAAAAACACCAGCTGATTAATAGACCATCAACACACCATCAGTAGTCCAAAAACATCCAAAAAAAAAAATAGAAAGGTCGCCATAAGGCCATTACAACAAATCTTTAAGCATTTTTGCAGCCTCCAAATCCTTGGCCACCAACCTATCATGCATAACCATGATTTCTTCAACTTGCTATCTAAACAAGATCCATTCTTACCTTTCTTAGTTTTTTCTACTACTGGTACAAAACTTGGACTATGTAGTAGCCAAGTCCGTGAATTCACATCCAATAACACCTTCCCTGCGATACAAGTTAAATTGCTTGATCATCCAAGCGGTCCCGGCCTTCCCAATCAGCTCCACTTGGCTTGCTTTTGGTTCAGAGAGCCATACCCTCCCTTTGAGGGCCTCCAGCTTCTCCCGCAGCGCCAGTGGCGGCGGTGTCCAAAATACCTTCTAAAGTTGCTACATTTTGATAACCATTGCTGCCCTCGGACTAAAGGTCATTCTTGGGCAACAATCTCTTCCACGGGGATACACCCATGAGTGAGACATTCAAGGATTTGGAAAACCCATAAAATAGACTCCGACTCATAAGCCTACAAGGTAGAGACTCCGTACTTGCATCTGGCTGTGGTACATCGTAAGCACATTTATGGAGATCTGAATTTATTGAACAAGAAGCCCATAAGTAGATTAAAATAATCTCCATTATGCTAACGAGGCGGAGTGCGAGGGAACTCCCAAAACACCCCTGCCCTGATACAAACCAACCTAGGGATCTTCAACCGATACATCCTCAGAAACAAGCTTAGCCTTCCCTCGCTCCTTAGAAGCAGCCCCCTAGTAGAGTCATCAAGATTCACCACCAAATTCCTCTTACCATCCACAGGGGACCCACCAACACCCGAGTTCTCCCCTTGAATAATACCTGCCACCTTCTTAAGATTAACGTCCTCCACCTTAGCACGAACCTTAGGCTTCTTACCAACAGAGCCCTCAACAACACTCTCAAGAACCTTCAACTTCCGTTTAGCATGTGGGGCTTTGGAGGATGAGGGCTTAACATCACCCGTTGAAGGAGTATAATCCAGATCAGTATCATAGCCATCAGACCAACCCTCTAAAACATCATCAATCTCTATACCTTAGACTCCTGAATCTCCTCAATCCTAAATTTCCCAATTCATTTCCCATTCTTTTTGGAAATAGGGGTCCTAACAATGCAGTTAGCCTTAATAAACTCCATAATAAGCATCATTAAACCTTCATGCAAATAAGGATTCCTGGGGATTTCTCTGTAATTCAAAATACCCTCTTCCAGAGACATCAACAAATAAAAGGGAAAGAAACCAGCTTACCATGGCGGAAGTGGTTAAGCAAAACAAAATGATGACCATAAAGTGTCGTGAATCTTCCATCAAGAGTGAAGTAGTGCATCAACACTACCACAACCTCTTGCCAAATTGGTTTAATATTCATTCTATCATATCCTCCATAGTCCAAACGAACCATTTTAGCCCTTTCCCTGTCATGGAGGAAATTTTTCCTTGCAGATTACGAAATGTTCTTGTCCCTGTAGAATTTTCTGCCTTCCATGGACAAACCCGTGACCTCGGCAATAAAATATTTAGTAATGGAAATATCCCTACCAAACATACTCATGAGATGACCATGCCAGGCGTCAACAAACTCCTTAGAAACCGAGGATTCGAAACCCTTCAGTCTTTCTAAGTATGGAGTAACATCACCACTCTGCAGAATTTCCCAAACTTTGGCATTAGCTCTTGTTTCTTCACAAGACAAGGGCTCCGTTTGACACCTATCCCTATCCATCATCAAGTTACAAGTAGACATAAAACACAACCAGAGCAAAGCAAGGGAAATAGCTAAAAAATCACCCAGAAAGCGTGTGAGGCAATGGAAAGTAGTTCAAAAGGATATAATGAGCAGGACACTTAGACAACTTAGCATCAGGAGGCAACAATTTCCAATGAACTTTAGCTATGCAAGAAGTCGCATCAAGCAACAAGCTTCATGATACCCACGCAACCCCAAGATCAAGGAGGTGGGCAATAATAAAAAATTAATGAATCTCATTAATAATAAGGTTCTTCAAATCAATAGGAAGGACGCCATCCTCCCCCCATGATCTAGCCGATGACACACCATAATTAGCCAACTGATCAACTATTGCATTTGCCTCTCTATATGCATGAGAAATGTAAATTTCTTCAAATTCATCACATAAAGAAATGGCATCAGATATAAAGTTGTTAATAGACCATGATGGAGGAGACCTTTTCTTAAGGAAATTCACTATGTTTAACAAATCACCTTCGATCCAAAGTTTAGAGATCCTCAAACCTCAAGCCATCTTGATGCTATGATAGGCGGTCGCTGCTTCAGCAGGGTGGTTTGTCTGGATTCCCAAAGGGAGTGCCACCACTGAAACAAACCTACCATTATGATCTCTCAACACTCCCCCACAATCAGTAGGACTCAAATTACCTTTAGCTGAACCATCAAAGTTGATTTTGAACCATCCTGGAGGAGGGGGAAACCAAGTCACTCCATCCATCACAAGATTAGCCTTCCTTAGGGGCTTGGAAATGTCAAAATAAAGTTTCCAATTGCTTACCACCTCAGCATCATAACTAGAAACCTGCACTCTTCCAGGAATATCAATCTTATCAACCATCAACATCAAATTCTCCTTAATAGAAGAGACAGTTTTGAAGAAAAGGGAGAGAGGAGAGAGAGAAGTATCTCTAAAAATCCTATTGTTCCTCTCCTTCCATAACCCCTAGAGAATATGTGGCAAAAAAAGCGACCAAAGAAGCTTCAAAGAAGGATTGGATGAAGGAGCCTTCCATTGGAGCCAGAAATCCCAGACAAAGGCAAGAAAAATCCACTCCACATGCCAAAGCTTGAGAAAAAGAGACCAAACTTCATGAGTATAACTGCAACTAATAAACAAATGAGAACTATCCTCCATATCCATCATACAAAGGTAACATCTATTCGGCATAGAGAACCCCCTTTTCCAAAGATTGTTAATAGTGAGAATCTTATCCTACATCAACAACCATAGAAATATGTTAATCTTTTGGATAAGCTGCGAAAACCAAATTAAGCCCCAAGGAGGCCTAGGGTCCACAATATCATTATAGGACTTAAACGCAGAGGCCACTGAGAAGGCTCCACTCGAGAGTCTATTCCAAATCACCTTATCCCTACGGTGAGATACAAGAATGTGTATTCTTGAAAACTCATTAAAGAGGTTCACCAGCTTAAGGAACACCTCATGAATCTTCCTCCATTCCCCATTAACAATGTAATCTGCCACATACCTCCCAAATTCATGAATACACAAATCCCTCCAAGGATTCACCCAATGAGATTCACGCCGAGGACAATGCCCAAACCAGCAGTCATCTCAAAAAAGAATATCCCGGCCATCCCCAACCACCTAGAATAAACCAGTAGAAATCACCCCCTAGCTTTAGACACCGAGTTCTAGAGAAAGATCCTGAAGGAGGAGAGAAGTCCTTATTAAGAAACTCCCATAGTTTGTCCACCTAAGGAAGATATTTAGAAGCCAAAATTTTTCCCCACTCCTTTTCACCACAAAGGAAATGCCACAACTGCTTGGCCACAAGAGTCGTATTAAAAGGCTTAACCCTGTGAAGGCCCAAACCCCCTTGAATTTTAGAACAACACACCTCCTCCCAAGAGACTAAACTCAATCTCTTTTTAACCTCCACTCCCGACCAAAGAAACTTCCTCTGGATACATTCAATTGTCTCCCAAAACTTACGAGGCATCTGAAAGAGACTAAGAGAATAAACATGCAAATTTTGTAAAGTAGATTTGATGAGCACCAACTTACCAGCTTGACTAAGCAATGCTCCTTTCCAACTAGCTAGCTTCGCATTGAACTTGTCAATCAGACCATTCCAAAAGGAATCATGAGAAGAATTAGCTCCAAGCGGCAATCCAAGGTAGGAAGAAGGGAGAGAACCCACCGAGCATTGAAGAATACCAACAATTCTTTACACCCTTCTTTCAGGAGTGTTAAGGAAGAAGATCATGCTTTTAGGGAAGCTCACCAATTGGCCCAAAGCTACCTCATAATTCTAAAGGGTCGCCTTAATAGCTCTAGCCTCTGCAATAGAAGCTTCACCCAAAATCAGGGTGTCATCAACAAACTGTTAGTGCCCACAAGGAGGAGATGATGAGGAAGGTCTCAAACCTTTCAAGGCAACCACATAAATCTTACGTTGCAACGATCTACCCAAAGTCTCAGTAAGAATAATAAAAAGAAAGGGAGAAATAGGGTCCCCATGCCACCCCCCCTTGGAACTTCTAAAAAAATTAGGAGAGCCATTCACAAGCACATAGAAGGACACAGTAGATGTGAGGCTCCTAACTAGTTGAACAAAGGTTTATGAGAAGCCAAAAGCATGGAGAATTTTAAACAAGAAGGCCCAATTAACTCTATCATAGGCTTTCACCAAATCCAACTTAAGCAAGAAGCCAGACTTTTTATTAACCATCAGCGAATGGATGTTCTCATGCACAATAATGATGGGGTCAAGGATTTGTCTTCCCGCAACAAAGCCACTCTGATTAGGAGAGATGATCCGAGTGAGAACCCTTTGCAACCTCACAACAAGCACCTTGGAGAAGATCTTGTGAATGGAATTACATAAAATGATAGGCCTAAACTCATTAAAAGCCGAAGCTCCAGGGATCTTCAGAATCAACACCAAAAAAGTAGAGTTTAATTCTTTAAGCAGATTCTGACTACCAAAAAATTATTTTGTCTCATCCACAACATCCTTAGAAACAATCAACTCAAATTCTTGAAAGAAGAACATGGGAAACCCGTCAAGCCCAGGGGCCTTATTACCAATAAAGGAAAAGACCACACTCCTGACTTCCTCTGGTGAAGGGATACAACAAAGCATACAATTGAGATCCTTGGTAACTAGACTAGGGATAACCTCCAATAATAGATCCTGATCAGCCATAGATGGAGTAAAATCATTCGACAGGAGATTAGAAAAGAAAGAGATAGCCTCCCACCTAATAACCTCCTCATTCTCAATCACCCTTCCATCCAAATGAATACACTTAATTCGGTTGGAAGCCTTGTGCTTAACTGTGGTAAGGTGAAAATTTTTGGTATTCCTGTCACCACAATTCAACCACACCGCCTGAGATCTCTGTTTCCAAAATTCTTCCTCCCTAGAAATAATATTATGAAGACAGACCAACAACACACTTTCCTCATTGGCCAAGACAACATCATAACCCCTAGCTTGGATACACTATTGCACACGATCAAGATCCACCTTGATGTGAGCCTTGTCATGGAAGATATGGCCAAAGGAGGCTTTATTCCATAACCTCACATTAGACTTAACAACCACCAGCTTCTTCGCCACCCTATACATAGCTGAGCCATCCACTCAAATATCCCACCACTTTGCAAGCTTAGATTTAAAATCCGGATGATAAGTCCACATTTTTTCAAAATGAAAAGGAAAAGCACGCCTTCGACCCACCACATTTGCCGACTAGGAGATAGGAAAATGATTTGATCCCAGTCTAGTCAAAGCAGAAAGGGAGCAAGAAAAATGAGCCAACCACTCATGAGAAAGAAAGGTCCTGTCCAATTTAACTTGGATTGAAGCATCACCCATCTGTTGATTCGACCAAGTATAAGAAGCGCCCCTTAGATCCACATCAAACAGAGCATTGCCATTAACAAAAGTCATTAAGTCAAACCTACTTTCATCATAAATATGGGAGCCTCCCATTTTATCATCAAAACTCAAAGGAGTGTTGAAGTCTCCCATAATCATCCAATTATCAGAAGGAAACATAGCCCTAAAGGAACATAGATTTCCCCAAAAATTCTTACGAGCACTTCTAACATTAGGTGCATAAATACTAGAGGTAACCCAAGAAAAATCACAATAAGAGTGATGAAAGGAAGTAGCAATGTGATTAGGAACCCCGTAAACAGCCTTACCAACCACAACTTTCATATTCCATAAAGTGGCCACACCCCCAGATGCCCCATCCGCATCAAAACCATGAAGACCACATTCCTTAAAGAGTCTCTTCTTAATACCTTCCAACCTATCCACATGCATTTTTCATTTCTTGAATCAAGATCACATCAGGTTTAAGATCCCTCACTAAATTCACAAGGAGATCCTATTTGTGAGGGTGATTTAACCCTCACATGTTCCAAGATAGGATCTTCATTGAGGGGTCTGAGATGCACCCTTGGGACACATCTAAAAAAGGGTTTTCTAGGAGCCATCCGCAATGTCTACTTTGCTTTCTTTCTCCGTACTCTACATCGAAGTGGGTCTACCTCTTCCCCAAGGTTAAGATCCACAATCAACCTTAGAATGATTCCTAGTAGCCATCCCTTGAGGAGATAAATTCTTCTTCCTATTTCTGGTTTTAATCAGAGAAAAGGGAGGGTCCTTCGCCTATTGCGGGCAAATTAACCCACATTCATTGACAGAAGAGGTGAGCACCAAATTTGAGAGAGCCCCCGAAGGGTCCTGCAGACTCGTATCCAAACCACCCTTCTCCTCCTTACTAAGGGAAGAAGCCAACAAAGACATATCATTAACCTTCACATCAACCTCCCCAGAATGAAGGTCCATCGTCGAATCCTCCATGGCATCACCTTTAGACCCCAAAGCATGAGCATCATCAATAGTAGCCACTTCCCCTTCTTCAACCTCCTGAACGACCCTTTTAGGACTCCTAAGATCATTAGGGTCCACGATCCCCACATCAACAGCATTCAAAGCACCCTCCTCCTTACCAGAAGAATCCAAATCCCTCGACAACTCCTGAGGCTTCAAAGACTCATCCCCAACCTCATCATTTTGTTTGTCTCTCCATTCCATACATTGTTGGGGAGGGATAGGCTTAACCTTTGAAGGGAATTTCTTGGCATAGTGACCAACCTTTTTACAATGGAAACAAGCAAAGGGAATAGATTCATATTCAATTGATTGGACCCAACCACCCAGCTTTGAGTTAATAGTCACCCTTTCAGGCAAGTCCGTAGATTGGTCAACAATAACACAAAACCTGGCATAAATTAATCTCTTCCTTGAAGCCGTCATTTGATTGATACACAAGAGCTTACCAAACATGTTAGCAATACCAACAAACACTTGCTCATCCCAAAAATCCAGACAAAAAGCTAGTAACCTCACCCAAATAGGGGCCGAAGAAAAAGAACAAGAGTTGGGATTAAAACTCGACTCCCACTTTTTTAGAACCAAGGATGACTTACCGATTAACCACGGTCCTCTAGTGAGAATGACCATATCCTCATTACAGGTGAAGGTAAATGAGAAAAAAACTTTTTGCCATTGCCACAACTTCCACCTATCCTTTTGTTCTCCACCTCTTAGAAGCAAGGTTACGCACTAGCTCCACATTAGGTCGAGGCCCATAAACTTCCCAACCAAGGTAAGGTCCATCGAGACCAACCTATTATCAATAATGCAATTAGGAATTGACACCGAGTATTCCCCAGTAACCGGATTTTCCTGAAAGCTAACTGGAACTGATGAGCTCTTTCCTTTAGGCTTTGCACCCAAAAGACTAGACTAGGTAGGACCCTTTGAAAAGACCTCCACATGCTTATATGTCCTTCAACATCAACACCTTTTCCAGGATTCTCCATACAAGGGGAAAAGGATGGGATCACATTATGAGGAAAGGCCCCCACACTAAGTTTGAGATGTCCACCATCCACGCCAAAAGAATCCAGAACAAACGACACAAAAGAGGACCCACCATCAAAGCCCACAGCACCACTATAGGCTAACAAATCCTCGCCAGCATCGACAACAACATTTGACCTATTGCCATTACCACCAAGAGGCAAACCAACATTTCTTGCCCTTGCAGAATTTTGAACGCACCCCACCCCGCTAGAAGAATCTCCCATCACATTCCTTGAATCTATTCTCGCGGGGAACTAATGCTATCACCTCAATCTTGCATATTAAAATTGTGCTTGGGGAATAACATTGGAAAAACAAAGTTATGGTTTTGGTGATGTTTTGGGGAATATTTAGCAAAATCAATTTTTTTTTGTTCTTGCAATTTTGTGATTGGCGGCTGTAATTTTCCTCGTGGTTTTGGTATTTTCTAATTTTTTTTAATAATAATAATTATTGTAGGGTGCACAAGAACAATTACTTTGATTCTCAAAGTCCTTTACTTGAGACAGTCTAAACTCAATACCATAATCCATTAATGGCAAGCGCACTTGAATCTATTTATAGCAAATGAAAATTAGAAGTTCCTTCAACTTAAATTCAAAATATAAATTTAATTACAAAAACATGAAAAGAAAAATTAGGTTAAATTGATAGCATACGAAACATAAATGCATCAAACATCATTATCCCAACCTATACAACCTCGTTAATATTTAGCAAATGATTAAAGCTAGAGCAATTACAACGATTTTCTCAAAATTTGGAATTCAAACATTTTTCAAAATTTTCTTTCATATCTAAAGACATATTTAACTGGATTTTAAACCGCCAACTTTTAGAATACATAAAATAGTATTATATAATTTTCAATTATTCTACAAGAAGAAATAAACTTGCATACTCTCTTACCTAGATCGCACGAAAGTTTTCAATCTGCCTTCAGTGATGAAAATAGACATAAACCCTTTCAACAACAACAAATTTAATTATTTTACACCTAGACATTTTCCAATTACTTAGACCTAATATTCATTGTCATTTAACAAATTCAAGTGTAGTTGCAATGCATGCATGCAAACAGCAGACATTAACCCATAAAATGTAGAGACACAAAAACTATAAAAAGGACACTGTAAAAGACATAGGAACTTACAAACACATGTAGCTAGGTATTTCCATTCTTAATCATGGCTAGCAAAGAAATCAACATTAACGGATTACGTTGTTAAGTATTTAACTCAACAACAGACACTAACCCATACAAGCAATCAACGATAGTGAAGAATAAACATTAACACACAAAATGCAAACAACTACAAACAATACACATTAACCCATTAAATGCAAACATGCAAACCACTATAAAACAACACTGTAAAAGGCATACCAAGTTACCAACGCTTCGTTTCAACACACACAAATTTAATAATTTTATACCTAGATATTTTTCAATTACTTGGACCTAACTTTCATTGCTATTTAATAAATTCAAGTGCAATTGCAATGCAAACAACAACATTTTCTAATTAGGTACCCAAACCTAATTTTTATTTTCGTTAAATAAATTTAAGTGCAATTGCAATGCATGCTTGCCCAGGAAATATTACTTTCATTCGTAATCATGAAAAACACACTATCATGCTAGCTCCTTCATTGAACAAGAAAGACTAACCCATAAATACATTCAGAAAAACAACCTGAGCAAATGAGAAAACAACGCAAATAATACTTTGCTCGACAAAATTAAAACTTCAAGCCCAAGAAATACTTCAAATATGAACAATTTTCATTTTCACCCAATAGATTGAAGTGCAACTAGTTACTTCCATTCTTAATCATGGGTAGCAGAGAAATCCACAACAACGAATTACAGTGTTAAGTATCTAACTCGACAATAGCTAGCAACCCATAAAAGCAGCCCACGATTGCAAAGGAACAAACAAGAAACATTAACCCATATTTACACTCACAGAAACAACCTGAGCAAATGGGAAAACAACACAACAAATACTTTGCCCAACAGAATTAAAACTTCAAAACCAAGAAATATTTAATGAAGTGCAACTAAGTATTTCACTCGACAACAAACACTAACCCATAAAGAATAGCAAACAATTAATAACTTCAAGTGCACTTGCAATGTGTGAGTGGACACAGTGGAAATTAACCATAAAATGCAAAGATACGAAAAACAATAAAATGACACTGTAAAAGATATAGGAACTTACAAAGGCCACCTTTCTCGCTTCCAATCCGAGCAAACCACCAGGCAAACAAAAAAAATCAAAGCGTAAAAGATAGAGTAACTTACAAAGGCTACCTTTCTCGCTTCTAACATAGTAGATGAAAATCCTCCCAATAGACACAAACTTCAGCCTCATCAAACAACCTGAACAAATGAACAAACAACGCAAATAATAGTTTGCTCGACAGACTTAAACCTTCACACCATAACCCACTAATGACGGTTGCACTTTAGTCTACTCACAATAAATGAGAAGATACAAATAGTAAATGCAAATGTACTGCTCAAGATGCCACACGTCCCCAGGAAGATTCCATGCCAAGACACGACTAAACAAACAAACTCATGAAATATTTCCAATAGCAAAGCTCCCTACAATAATTATTATTATTAAAAAAATTTAGAAAATGCCAAAACCACGAGGAAAATTACACCCACCAATCACAAAATTGCAAGAACAAAAAGAAAAATCGCTTTTTCTAAATATTTCCCTAAACATCACCAAAACCATATTTTTATTTTTCTGGTGCCATTCCCCAAGCACAATTTTAATATGCAAGATTGAGGCGATAACATTAGTTCCCCGCCTTATAAAGGTAGGGACTAATAAATGTTCTTTCAATAAATCTGCTTATTAGTCTGTCTAATCTTGAATAACTTAGTTGAGAAGAAACTAACCATTCTCATGAACTTTCAAACTATTATCCCAAGTTATCCTTTATAAAATCATATGTTAATATCTATATATATTTGCACATATATATTTTTATTTGTTTATGTCCCAAAATGAACAAATATATATATAAGGATAAAATATTTATTACTCAGGTTAGACAATTAATCTCTATCTGAGAAAAATAAATTAAAATGACATAGAATTACTTTTCTACTTTGACGTCTCTGACAGCCTAAAACTGTGATTATCTAAATCTTATAATACTTATGGAATTTCAGAATAATCTACCTCTGAATTATCTGGTATTATTCCTCGAGAAAAATAGAATTTTTTTCTCTTTTAAAACTGAAGAAGTAATAAAATGTAGCTGAGAGTTTGCACCAAAAAAAAAAAAATCATGCCTAAATAGTCTTTTATTTATGCACTTCAACTCCAAAAAAATCTCAGTCACTGTGTATGGCATAATCTTTTTCTAAGAGTTCGACTTTAAAAATTTGGAGAAAACTTAGATTTTATTTGCTAACACCACGAGTTACTCTGCCAGACAAAGTCATGGCTTCCACAAAAGAGCAGCAGCAAAATACTAAGTGATTCAATAAGATAAATATGCAACTCTCTCTCAGTTATGTTGACTCACTCCCAAAAGAAATGTATAAGCAATAACCAAAACCACTATGAAAGAATTGAAATTCTCTTCCACTCCTTCCATCGCTGCACTTTTCATGAATTCCACACTAACTTCAAACTCAGATTTGAAACTGTATATTCAAAGAAGAATGTAAGAATTCCTCTTTTCTTCAAATCATATTGGTTGCCCCTCTATTTCCAAAACCTGGAGCATAAAATAACAGAAGAAAACTTAGCCAAAATGGTTCTCATATCCCTATAATTTGGCATTCTTCTTCTTTCTCCCCCGTCATTTTTTCATTAGATTAGTTTACATTTATTAGTTATTGTAGGGAGAATTTATGTGGGAAAAAGTGGGGTATACATTGGCATTATCATTCTGGAGATCTTTGACTACATCTTATGTTCAATTGTGTGGTCTTCTTATTTCTTGCGATGTGTCTTCTTCTTGGTGGTGTCATTGGGTCTGATGTTCTTCAAGAGTGTGACCTTTCTTGACATACAACTTTCCTCTTAGTGGTGATGCTACACATTGCATTCCCTAAGTTGTGAATCTTTTATCCTAGACTTGTCCTCTTTTGAAGACATTCGGTACGATGTTCTCTAAAAGGAGACCTTACATGAATTAAGCAAAACCCTTTGAACATGTCTTATCATATTTTTATTTTATTTTGCACACTAGTTTATAGGGTTACCCAATAAGATTGTAGTGACGCATGAATAGTTCCTCAAAATTTGTAAGGTTTTGAGAGACTTAGTCTTGGCCATTCATGCATCTCTATAATATTCTTATGGTTGCATTTCACTCATTTTATCTAGGCAGCAATAGATGATAAATTCCAACTGAAAACCTTCAATGTGGCACCCCATTTCTCATTTAAAAGAATGCTAAAAATAGAATGTCACCCTTCTCTAAAGGCTCAACTAGCTTTCCCACTATGCTACGACTTTGAAACTGTTATAAAAGCATTTATAAGATAGTTTGAAATGTAGATTAAAAAGGTAACTTCCATCGCCACTCCTACCAGACTTATTGATGACTGACGATAAGGTATTAGATAGCAGAATGTATTTAATAAAAAAATTACTTCCCAACCTGCCACAAATCACTATGGTCAGTAATGAGCATTTAAAATACAGTTATAAGTACAACTTAAATGCCTTCAAAGTAGTTTATATAAGCACATAAGTTTGGATTTTGATCTTGGTGCTACTTTTTATACTATATGGTATGCAAAATTATGCTTTATGAAAAGGTTTCGACCAACTCCTCATATGCCACAATTTTAAAGTGGCTGCTAACAACATTAAAATGGCACTTAATATGCAATTCATAAGTTAAATACTATCGCCACATAGTGACTTTCAAAGTATAAAGAATGATTCGCCACCATGAATCTTTAACTAGGTTTAAATGCCATATAAAATGCCTCCGAGTGCTAGCCTTAACAACTTTATTATTTTTCTTTTTAAAGCATGGCAAATATGCCTTCAATTATATTCTTTATACTATATAAATAATATATAAATAATATATATATATATATATATATATATACATATATGTATTTTATATTAATATTAATTTTTTTTATATATAAAATTATCAATTATCACAATTCAATATAATCGACTTATCTCATCTTAATATCAAGATTGTCTAATCGATTAACATCGACAACAAATAATGTTAACACTTGATTTTTCCTTTTGAAATAGAATAAATAAATGTCGACTAGGTTAGACTTAACCTAACGACTTGGTTCGATACAACTCAATTATTAACATAACACATAATTTGACTCGAGGATAGATTTAGGGTAAACCTACGCGAGTGTGTGTGAGAACTCAAATGGCATCGCCTATTTTTCCGAAGTCTATATTCTTCTCTTCGGTGATACTCTTCCTATCACTAGAGGGCAAGAAATTGATACTGCATTTCACTTAAAAATCATTCGACTAGTTAGCCATTATAAATCACGACATAATCATAATCTTGATTCAATAAAAATATAACCATCAAAATTCAAATACATCTCATTGCATATAATTTTATCGTAATGTTAACTAACATTATATCATTAACAAGTATCAAAATGTATTTTAACGTAACAATTAAAAGTAACTTGGTAAAACAAAAATGAGGTGTAACACATTTACTTTTTGGTACTAAGTTTTCCCAACATTAAATATTTTCATGATGTTACCTATAACATACAAAGTGTCTCCATGAATAACCATAAATAATATTATTTTTTAATGTAATTGAGATTAGAGAACCTTATTAGATAGCCCAATCACACAACCAAATACAATGTTCAACAACAAAAACAATGTTCACAAAACAAATGAAATCAAATTTTATTATCTACAAACAAATTTCTTTATAGGAATACAATCAAATCTTTCTTGATCACTATCACCTTTTTATCACTTCCAAAAGATCCCTCCATGTGTGAATCAATCTCCTTGATCTTTCAATGGCTAGGAAGTTGGATTGAATAAGATTTTGACCATTACAAAAATTGAATCATTACAGAAGTGAAGAGTTTAGTGGCATACCAAAATTTTGCAAATTATGCAATAACAAGTTGAAAGTTCACAGATATGGTTTACACAATTTTCTATGTACTAGACCTTACCTAACTGGTCTGCATTCCTCTGCAGACTTGAGTTAGATGTTGCGGTTTTGAGGGAAGGTTTATAGTTTCCAGTACATTGTATATTTCAATATGCATGATATTTTTGGTTTGTATACCTCTTGGTGTTAATCAGTTGGAGTTCTTTACCTCTTGGTTCTATGCTTGGCTGACTCAAGGTATGTGAAGTATGGAAAAGGTTAAATACTTGATGTGAATATTGTAGAAGTGTGCGAATAAGATTAGTATCGAGTGATTGATGTGTAAATATAGAGTAGAGAAAAATCTAGTAGTCTGATTTGATTCCAACATATGTAATGAGCTTTAAAGGAAATGAATTCAACATAATCCAAATGCATTTCTCTTAGTTCAAACTTTGGCTGTGAAGCCACTTCTCTTGTATCTTTTCTTTTTCTGTGACTAGTGAGTCCACTTGTATAGTGAGTCCTCTTGGTAGTGAGCCTTTTTGTAATATATTATAACTGGTTATAACATATTGTGAGTTAATCCTCATCGTGGTTTTTCCCTTTTTGGGGTTTCCATGTAAAAATCTTGGTGTTCATGTGTTGTGTATGTTATGGGTTATTTATGCTTACATTTCTTATGATTGTTAAATATGCTTTGGAAATTGGATGGTTCAATAGAATATTGATTCACCCCCCCTCTCAGTATTATGGGTGTTCAACAAAGAAACCCTATTCAAATGTGTTAGAGTAGGATCCCTAAATGAAATAATGAATAATGATGAAGACCTACTTTGGGAGATATCAAATCAACCTAATAGATCACAAATCTAAATATACCTTCCTTTAGGAAAAAAATAGAATGATAATAGAAGATGGAATCACTTAGGAAACAAGTCATTAGGCTTGGTGCATATCCCAAAACCTAGAATCTGTCTTGATCCTCCATAGGCATCTATCATCAATCTTTGACAATGCTTGATCTTGTTGGCAAAAATGAGCTTGAAGACTTGCAAAAATAAATAGAATGTTGCTCCAAGACTTCAAATTTGAATGCTTGATTGAATTATCCTTTCTCTTGAGTGTAAATCCTTATGATTTCATGTGAATCTCTCTCTTTTCTAATTTCTTGTTTATTAGATCCTGAAAGTTGACACTTAGAATTTGAATTTAGGACCTTGAAATGTTGCCAAAAACATGTTTAAATTGGAGTTTTATTAATTTAAAGGGGACCTATTCGCCCATGGGTGAATAGGTCATGACCTAAAATCTCAGGACCTAAGTTATGTTGGGGCATTAAGTCAATTAATAAAATTTATTCAATGCAGGTTATTGTTACCTATTTTTAGCTACAACTCAAAAAGGTAGAGTTGATTTGCATTCTACATTAAAAGGTACAAGATTTTATGCTTAAGTATTCATTACGTTCCAGAACTTTGATTACTTATGAATTTCAAGTGTTATTATGCAAATCTCTGTAACAAAGGAACTCATAAATTTGCATAAAAGAATGTTGTTTTATTCATATTTGAAAAACTGAAGACCCGCACAAGCCACAGGAGTAGCCAATTTGATATTTATAATCAAATGATGAATACACAACGAAAGTGTATATCATACAACTGAAAATAATGTAAACATAAGATAGAAGGTGATTCGTCATTGCCTCGAATGATGAATCATCGTTACACTTGAAGTCTTTAGTTGTTGTGCTTTCAAATTGATCCAGCTCTAGGATCCAAAGGCATCTACATATATGATGAAATGTGGTATTAGAGATGGTCTCTAAGCAATGACAAATCAAGAGTAATCCTATGCCTACACTACCAATAGAAATATAATATACATCATGTTTGCATTCATCAGATGATTAAATTTAAAGGCTGACATTCAAGGAACACGAAGTTCAATGGAAGCTTTCAACTTCATTTATTTTGCTAATACTTTTGTTTAGTGTGAAGGTAAAAGTATAATTGTCATTTCAACCAACAAATATGCTTATGAGTGGTGTGAAATGTGGCTCCCAAAAGGGTTGAGCCCAACTCATAAACATTAAAAAGCAGATCAAACCATATGCATTGATAATTGATACAATGTAAGGATTTGAGACAACATTAAATAACATCAAATAGAGCAGCTTTTGAAGCTACATAAATACATTTCAGAATCAAGTTTGCAGAAACAAGGCATGTTGTATGTCATGGTACATCTTAAGGGCCAAAAAACCAGTGAGAAAGAGCAGGAATCTCCTATTAATTTGAATGTATAATGCTGCTACACAGTCAATAAAGGTATAATATGACAAGATTTTGTTCCACAAACAAGATGCAACATAGCAGAAGCTTCATCATGGTTTTAATACAACATTTTTCTAATTGTTTCTTTCATAATGTATAAAATCATGTCATGAAGGACAATGAGTATCCATAATCTCATTACAAATGGAACCCCATTACAAATGGAAGGAGCTAGAAGTTTTCAGAATTGTACAATGACCATGAAAAAATGAACAATGAATGGATGATTATACATGAAATTGATCAGTCAAACCTTGTATGACTTTAACCTAGTATATGATAGTCGCTTTTGACTACGGTTATGAAGTTCATGACAGTTAAAAGGGGATATTGATATCAATTACAATCATGAAATAAGACTGCTATCATGAAAGAAATTCAAAGAAAACTTAAGGTAGTAGCTTTCAAGCCATATCATGGTGAAAATTCAATAGAGTAGATCATTGTTTCAATTAGTAAAGCAGATCACAAAAGCTACAATCCACAAAAGATCGAAATGGAGCATCATCATCATAAGAAACATATCACTAAATGCACAGAGGAGAAGGTGTTAACAGTTAATAATAGAACAAATTTCCAGCTATCTCAGAGGCTTTCAGCTTAAGGAGCAATAACTTGAAAAATTTACAGTATGTTCTCTTTGAGTTGATGCAATACAAGTTTATCAAAGCACAATAACAAGTGAAGGTACAGTCTATAAACTCAACATTTTAGAACAAAAAATTGTGCACAAAGTGTGCTACAGGTGCATGAAGACGACATTCCATATTCTACTTTGCATTGCAATCAGTGAATCATAGAGAGTACCATGAAAGAAGACAGGCTATTTAAATCTATTATACATTGTTATGCTATAGTGAAAATTTTAGATTCTTGCTTAAAACAAAAAATCCACAGTTATAAGTTCAGTTATGGTAAAGATAGCCGCGGCCTATTATAGTGATGGAAATGTACATAGAATATCTCAAGGATACCATCTCATGGGATGGGTGATAGAAACCAGTAAGGCCGTGCCATACAGAGGAGATAAACAAAAATATAAAGCTAGAAATGGAAAAAATAGAATCATACCTCCTCCATTTTCTTTCAGACTGGAAAAATCAAAAGAAAACAGTGCAAAATCCGAGTTCCAAGCTTCAAAATAAGCTTGTCCATGGCGGCCAGAAGCAGTGAGGAAAGACAGAAGAAAAATATATTAGAAATATGCTACAGTCGTGGCTTAAAAGCCTGGAAAAAAGCTTTCAAAATGAGGTTCAATCTCAGATTTATCGCTGATAATCACTTACCATTCGTTCCCAACAAGGATTCTTCAAAGAAATTATCCAGAAAATCGACAGGAAAGAGTGCAAATGAAGTTCAAAACCCTAGTGCTTTCACCATAGCGGCGTGATAGAGTCTTCTCCAGGAATATACAAAGTGCAAAATGAAGAATGGAGTGGAAATGATTAGGGTTTGAGTTTTGCTCACCCTAAATCCGAATAGTGATGGGCTTCTATTTTTTGACTTTGTTTCAAAATAAAATCGTTGCATGATTTTGCACATGGTATTGACTTTAAGTCAATAAACCTATTGATTAAAAGAGCCCGTGAGTTTTCTTTTTACATTATCATCTATTTTAGACCAATGGTGAATCCACTTGTTTTGCATGGAATTGACAAATCATAAATGTATTTAAATATTAATGGTAATAACCACAAATGATTACCTTAATATTTAATTATATTGCTCAAAAGGAAGAACTATCATACATCAAATATTAGAATAATTGTTTATGGCTATTTTAATATTTAAATCAAAATATCTTTTTTTTTTTAAATCATGCAAAATAAACAAGAGAGATTGAACTAAAGATAGTAGGTGTGACTTAGAGTCAAACCGAGATCAGTTTTGAAGATTAATCATGCACGATACAGGGATGGAGTTTCAGTTTGATATGCATGGGCGAATTGATAAAAACAAGGTAGTTTTTGCATGCTTGGACCCACTTTTTGGGGTTTTTCAGTTCAGTTTGAGTGCCCCTTGGATCAGTTACGAGTTGACAGCCAGTTGGAACCCGAGTTCACTCATTTTTGCATGAGTTTGAGCCTTCTTTTGAAGTTATTTATTTCTGCTTGTTTATACTTTGGAGATATCAATTTCTACACTGAGTTTGACTTCCAGTTTCATCTTCATGCCTTTGAGAGGCTTATTGTATAAAGTGAAATGACTTAGTCATTTTTTCACTAGTTCTTGTTTTTCAGCCTTTGCATTCTGCAGAGAGAAAGATTTGTAACTCAGCTTTATTTACAGATTAATACTGTAGCAGGTTATTACAGGTTAATCAAGTTTCATTAAATTTGTAGAGCTTTCCTTTTACCTTTCAGTACGCTAAAGTGTTTGCCTTCAAAATCTCAGGTGTCATGTTGTGTGAATGATTTGATAAGGAATCTATCGTGTTTAATCTCAGAAACCTTTATTTTCTCATCTCATTTCATATGTGCTTGTATACAATCAAGTTTGATTCCACATGTTGTATGTTGTGCATTTGGCTTACTTTACTACTTTAGTTGTGAAGACGTTCTTTTCCTTCAAAGATGGTGATATAGTCAAGCCTTCATATAAATTATTTATGTGGTTAAACTATTCAGATTTAGTTGTGCGAATAAGATTATTGAAGTGTAATTGTGAAACAAGTTGCATGCAACACCATCATTTAGGTGCATCACCAAGGTTTTAGTTTTAGTTCATGCATTCAGTTTAGTCCTTCTTACCCTTTTCTCAAAGAAAATCATTCAAGTACCTAATTGATCATCATATAGGGACCAGCTTAGAATCTGGAAGTCTATCTTCGCCATAGGAATACCCACAGCCTGAAGATAGTTCCCATGTTTCAACAAATTGGTGAATTTAATCATTCAAGTGTCCGGGTGCAATCTGATTGACAACAATTTTTGGCACGCCCCGTGGGACTCTGAAGTGAAATTCAGAGAAAGAATTCAAAGATACAAGCTGCTGTCCTGGTATATACAACAACATAGTTTTACCTTTCAAAGGTACAAATTTATTCCTAGTGACTCTGAGCATAATCCATTGGTTTCAACAGACGGAGTGCTGGTATGTTTACATTTACAACGGAGGTCTGATTCACTTTGATTTAAAGAAAATTTGCAGATTTCAAATGCTTTAACATGTCTAGTTTTTATGAAAAAAGAATGTTTTCACCTCCGTTTCATGAAAATCCTGCCTATTCATATCCTTATCAGCCATATCAGGCCAGTCATTCTGCTCGTTTTATCCCAAACAGCCATTCAACAACAGCCTATCAACATGCTCGACATGCTTACCTCCCACCCTCCACTGCTCATCCTTCAGATCAACATTCAGATGTCCAAAATTAGCTCCAAGAGGTTGATTATATGAAGAATAACATGAATAGCATGAAGGATGTATTGTTAGACATTGCAAAGCAGATAGAAGAGTTCAAGAGGCAACAAGAGCTTGATACACAACAGCAGGAATTATAGTATCAGGCCTACCTTCATGAGCAGGAATTGGAGACACAAAGAAGACAGTTTGAAGAAAAGCTCAGAAGGGAGTTAGCTGTACAGGAAGAGAAAATCAAATCTTTGCTTGCTCAAAAGCATGATATCCAAACAACTTCTTGCATTTCAGATCAGTTTCAAGGGGAAGAACTTTCAAGGTATGAAATCCCAAATTTTACAACCTTTCATTCTTCGCAAGTAGAGGAAATTAATCTAGTACAACCTAGTGTACTTACAAAGCAGCCCATTGATAAGGACACTTTACTCCTCATGGAAAAGGTCAGAAACGTAAACCCATTGCGTTTAGCTTTGGAAGTTTACCGATTAGAGCAACAAAAGAATGAATAGAAGAAGCAAGAAGTTGTTGCTGCTTGTACTGTGTCCCCAGCTCAAAGTTACCATATTACATGCGAAGAGGATATTGGTTCAAACTTACTGTTGAACCCCTTGGATTTTGACTCATTGGAAAAATTTTCTGACGCTATTTATAAGATGGTTGAAAGAAGAATACATGAATTCCCAGTTAAAGATCTTCACTTGCAGACATAAGATGCCCAAGTTTCACTAGAAAAGGCACTACCTGAGGAGGATGATTCAATTTCTTTATTTGACCAACTACCTAGTTTTGTTGAGCAAGCTGAAGAGAGCATGCAGGTTATTGATTTACCAGTTGATTTGGATCAGCCAGAGAATATAGCTGACTTGTTCGATGAACTTCCTCAATTTGTTGGTGAAAATGAGGATACCACATGCATGATAGCATCTATGCCTGGTATGGAGCAACTAAAAGATAAAACTCATCTGGATTTAATGCAAAATTATAAGTTAGATGAGAATATATTTTCAGATATCATAGAGGCTTTTTGTTCTAACATAGATGATGAGCTAGTATCATATGAAAGAGAAGTATGTGATTAGCTCATTCAAGTCAGGGAGGCTGTTGAAAAAGTAGTAGAAGATAATGTCTTGCAGCCTATGAACTTATTTGATGAGCTGCCCCACTTTGTTGAGGAGTTGTTTTCTATCATGAAGGAAGAACATAAGGAACAACAGTTTGAGGACTTGTTTTCAGTAATCCAACATGGATATCAACTCCTTAGTCAAGAAGATCCAACCATTGAAAACATTAATGGTTTCTTTTCAGAGACTATTATACATGATGCAAAGAAGCATGGCTCTTTTTTCATTGCAGAGTTGAAAGAAAGAACAACTGATCCTCCTATAAATAATAATAGACAAATTTTTCAAGAAGATTAGACTGTAGCAGCCAACGAACAAACTGCATATTACCTCCAATCAACATATTTTCAAGGAAAATATGAAGTCTTCAAAGATCAACAAGGGGCTGAAATTTACAAGTTCAGTGTCCTTTCAAAGGGGTGTCCAATCAGGTATTTATCAAAAGAGGAGTCTATAGAATTACAGCAAGTCATAATTTTTCCAAGGCATGTGATTGCAACGTGCCAAGAGCAGCAACAGGTTAATCTTATTCATATGCCTCAGACTATCATCTTTAATGATCAGTCAGATAAGGAAGGTATGCTTTTTATGATGATCCAAACTATGTTGACAACAGTTTTGGAGCAGAAGGAGCAGCAGTTAATCAAATGTCTATACTTCTTTTTGATTAATCTTACAAATTTGAAGCATCCTTTGTTATTAAGGGAGGCTATTTCTCACAGCCATTAAATGGTCATGTCTGAGCACTAACACTGTTGGTTAGTGTAGGGTAGGGTAGAGTTTCAGCTATGCTTTCAATAAGTGCCTGCTGGCATGTTTCATTTCAGTTGTCATGTTTTCAATAAAGTGCAGTTACTGCACCTGGTTTTTCAGATTCTGTCTTCAACAGAGTTGCAGTAGTTTCTTTTAGTTTGTGTGTTTGAAGATGAGTTACGGTTTTCAGAAGTTTGAAGAGAAAGAAATGACTCCATGCCCAATGGATAAGATACATATTGGTCTATGATGTTTAGTAGGCAAACACTCCGCAGAGGTCACCAAATTGTTACCTATTTTTAGCTACAACTCAAAATAGGTAGAGCTGATTTGCATTCTACATTAAAAGGTACAAGATTTTCTGCTTAAGTATTCATTATGTTCCAGAACTTTGATTACTTATGAATTTCAAGTGTTATTATGCAAATCTCTGTAATAAAGGAACTCATAAATTTGCATAAAAGAATGCTGTTTTATTCATATTTGAAAAACTGAAGTCCTGCACAAGCCGCGAGAGTGGCCAATTTGATATTTATAATCAAATGATGAATACAAAAAGTAAGTGTATATCATACAACTGAAAATAATGTAAACATAAGATAGAAGGTGATTCATCATTGCCTGGAATGATGAATCATCGTTACACTTGATGTCTTCAGTTGTTGTGCTTTCAAATTGATTCAGCTCCAGGCTCCAAAGGCATCTGCAAATATGATGAAATGTGGTATTAGAGATGGTCTCTAAGCAATGAAAAATCAAGAGCAATCCTATGCCTACACTACCACTAGAAATATAATCTACATCATGTTTGCATTCATCAGATGATTAAATTTAAAGGTTGACAGTCAAGGAACACGAAGTTCAATGGAAGCTTTTAGCTTCATTTATTTTGCTAATACTTTTGTTTAGTGTGTAGGTACAAGTACAATTGTCTTTTCAACCAACATATATGATTATGAGTGGTGTGAAATGTGGCTCCCACAAGGGTTTAGCCCAACTCATAAACATTAAGAAGCAGATCAAACCATATGCATTGATAATTGATACAATGTAAGGATTTGAGACAGCATTAAATAACATCAAATAGAGTAGCTTTTGAAGCTACAAAAATACATTTCAGAATCAAGTTTGTAGAAACAAGGCATGTTGTATGTCATGGTACATCTTAAAGGCCAAAAAACCAGTGAGAAAGAGTAGGAATCTCCTATCAATTTGAATGTATAATGTTGCTACACAGTCAATAAAGTATAATATGACAACATTCTATTCCACAAACAAGATGCAACGTAGCAAAAGCTTCATCATGGTTGTAATACAACATTTTTCCAATTGTTTATTTCATAATGTATAAAATCATGTCATGAAGGACAATGAGTATCCATAATCTCATTACAAATGGAACCCCATTACAAATGGAAGGAGCTGGAAGTTTTCAGAATTGTACAATGACCATGAAAAAATGAACAATGAATGGATGATTATACATGAAATTGATCAGTCAAACCTTGTATGACTTTAACCTAGTATATGACAGTCGCTTTTGACTGCGGTTATGAAGTTCATGACAGTTAAAAGGGGATATCGATATCAATTACAATCATGAAATAAGACTGCTATCATGAAAGAAATTCAAAGAAAACTTAAGGTAGTAGCTTTCAAGCCATATCATGGTAGAAATTCAATAGAGCATATCATTGTTTCAATTAGTAAATCAGATCACAAAAGCTACAGTCCACAAAAGATCGAAATGGAGCATCATCATCATAAGAAACATATCACTAAATGCACAGAGGAGAAGGTGTTAACAGTTAATAATAGAACAAATTTCCAGCTATCTCAGAGGCTTTCAGCTTAAGGAGCAATAACTTGAAAAATTTACAGTATGTTCTCTTTGAGTTGATGCAATACAAGTTTATCAAAGCACAATAACAAGTGAAGGTACAGTCTATAAACTCAACATTTTAGAACAAAAAATTGTGCACAAAGTGTGCTACAGGTGCATGAAGACGACATTCCATATTCTACTTTGCATTGCAATCAGTGAATCATAGAGAGTACCATGAAAGAAGATAGACTATTTAAATCTATTATACATTGTTATGCTATAGTGAAAATTTTAGATTCTTGCTTAAAACAGAAAATCCACAGTTATAAGTTCAGTTATGGTAAAGATAGCCGCGGCCTATTATAGTGATGGAAATGTACATAGAATATCTCAAGGATACCATCTCATGGGATGGGTGATAGAAACCAGTAAGGCCGTGCCATACAGAGGAGATAAACGAAAATATAAAGCTAGAAATGGAAAAAATAGAATCATACCTCCATTTTCTTTCAGATTGGAAAAATCAAAAGAAAACAGTGCAAAATCCGAGTTCCAAGCTTCAAAATAAGCTTGTCCATGGCGGCCAGGAGCAGTGAGGAAAGACAGGAGGAAAATATATTAGAAATATGCTACAGTCGTGGCTTAAAAGCCTGGAAAAAAGCTTTCAAAATGAGGTTTAATCTCAGATTTATTGCTGATAATCACTTACCATTCGTTCCCAACAAGGATTCTTCAAAGAAATTATCCAGAAAATCGACAGGAAAGAGTACAAATGAAGTTAAAAACCCTAGTGCTTTCACCATAGCGGCGCGATAGAGTCTTCTCCAAGAATATACAAAGTGCAAAATGAAGAATGGAGTTTAAATGATTAGGGTTTGAGTTTTGCTCACCCTAAATCCGAATAGTGATGGGCTTCTATTTTTTGACTTTGTTTCAAAATAAAATCATTGCATGATTTCGCCCATGGTATTGACTTTAAGTCAATAAACCTATTGATTAAAAGAGCTCGTGAGTTTTCCTTTTACATTATCATCTATTTTAGACCAATGGTGAATCCACTTGTTTTGCATGGAATTGAAAAATCATAAATGTATTTAAATATTAATGGTAATAACCACAAATGATTACCTTAATATTTACTTATATTGCTCAAAAGGAAGAACTATCATACATCAAATATTAGAATAATCTTTTATGGCTATTTTAATATTTAAATCAAAATATCTTTTTTTTTTAAACCATGCAAAATAAACAAGAGAGATTGAACTAAAGATAGTAGGTGTGACTTAGAGTTCTATTTGTGACTTTCA
>VDFB02026613.1:0-27140 GCA_007258455.2 Sequoia sempervirens | reverse complement strand
TAATGAGCACTCTTCATCCTCAGTGCCCTTCTCTGGGTAGCATTCATCCCTTTTGGGCATCTGTTATTTAGAAGGTAGAAGATCAAGTCTGTATACCATGGGTCCTTAGTAAATGAATGCACGGTATATTGTTGATAGGTAATATTCTTGTCGACCTCTGCCATGGCCTTTGATAAACCTTGTCCTCAGACAAGTTTCATTGGAAGGATCTATAAATCATATTCTTGGAGAATAGCCATCCACTTGCCTCTTCTTTCCCCAAATTCACTTTGGATAAGGAGAGACTTAATCATTGGATCAGGCACTATAGCAATAACTTGGCTTCTCAAAATGTAATGCCTAAATTATTTTACTGCTCGCACTAATGCAAAAGCCTATTTTTCCAAAGGTGGATACCTAACTTCTACATTCTTGAATGGCGAGCTCATGAAAGCAATTGGTCTTTCATCTCCTTCACCTCTGCATTGTGTTAGGACTGATGCACATGAATGATCAGATGCAAATGAATAAATATAAAAAGGCTTTAAGTAATCTAGACTAGTCAATACCGGTGCCTCAGATATCGATTGCTTGATCTGTGAAAAAGCATATTTAGCCTCATTACTCCATTCAATTTTAGCATATTTCTTCATCATCTCGTTGAGGGGCTTGACAATTTTTGCAAACCCTGTTATGAATTTCCTCACAAAATTAATCCTTTCGAAGAAGGACCTCATCTCCTTTTTACTACCTGGCATCGTTAATTTCAAAATAGCCTCGACTCTGTTAGGATCTATGGATATCCCCTTTTCATATATTACATGCCCTAGAAGTTTCCCTTCAGAAACTCCAAAGAAACACTTCTTGGGATTTAGAGAGACTCCATAGCTGATACATCTTTTAAGGACCTTGGCTAAATCAGCAGCATGATCCTTTCTCTTCTTCGAAAATATTGTCAAGTCATCAACATAAATAATAATACACTTACCTATCAAATCTTTAAAAGCCACATCCATTGCGCGTTGAAAGGTAGCTCCAGCGTTAATGAGGCCAAACGACATGCGTCTATAGGAAAATGTCCCCCACTTCGTAGTGAAGGCAGTCTTCATCCTGTCCTCATGACTGACAAGCACTTGGTTATATCTAGAATAGCCATCTAAAAATGACATCATCTGGGAGCCATTAACAATTTGTAATACCTCATCAAGAGAAGGAAGTGGATAGTTATCCTTCTTTGAGGCCTTGTTCAAATTCCTGAAATCAACACACAACTTGATCTCCCCACATTTCTTACACACCGGCACTAGATTGGCAACCCATGTGGAATGCCTTACGGGGAAGATGATTCTTGCTGACAAGAGCTTTTGCACCTCCTTATGTATTAAAGGCTCAATCATTTTATTGACCGAGCCTTGCTTTTGATGAAAGGGCTTGGCTTCTGGCTTCAGCGGTATTGTATGTGTGATGATAGATGTGTCAAAGGTTTTCAAATCCTCATAACTCCAAGCAATCGCCGCAATATCTTCTTTTAACACCTTGATTATTTCATTTCTGATTTCTTCAGGGCAGGTCTTACCTATAAGAACATTTCTTTCAAGGCCTGAATCAGCCAGATTAATTGATTCATATTTTCCCCCTCCACTTTGTGTTGGCACTCTTTCCCGAGCCCGAGGATCAGAATCAAATATCCTTTCTAATGCTACCATCTCCTTAGGAATTCTATTACTCTTTAAGTTCATCACTCCTTATATATCACAATCTTCAGGGTCCCATTCTCCCTTATCTCTATCCGACTCATCTATGATCTGTCCTTCAAAGACATCTGAACTTGCCAAGAAGGCAAGTATGTGTTGGTCGTCCTCAAAGACCTAAAAATTCTGAACATTGTCAGGGACTGCAGGGATTGAAACTAACTCTACTGAAAATCTTTTCAATTTGGAATCTTGTATGGGCTCCAAAGTACTAGCAGTGACCGCCAAAGCATCTGTAATCTGATTTTGCTCCCTAGGAATCAAAGTAATTCCGAAAGCATCAAAGTCCTCGATCAGATTCCAAACCCTATTTCTGTAGGCAGCCAATCTTTTGTTATGGTAGGTATATTGGCTACGAACCTATTTGACAATAACTTCAGAGTCCCCCATCACCATAAGAGATGTGACCTTTTGATGGGAAAACATTAAGCCTCTAGCCAGTGCTTCGTACTCTGCCAAATTGTTTGTGCAACCAAACTGTAGCCTATAGGAAGCAAAGTAGGTCTTACCTTTTGGATTGGTTAATTCTACCCCTGCTCCACTTCCTGATTTGGACTTGAAGCCATCAAATTTCAAGATCCATAACTAATCTGGGGCAGGAATCTCCTTCTTTTTCTGGCCCACAGTCTTTTGCTTGGCAGAAGTACATGGCGGCTCGAACTGGTGTTGATCATCAGTACTTGAAAGTAACTGGGAGCACAATTCATTAGAAGATTCCCTTGAATTGAAAGTTTGTTTGGGAAGTGATTCCTGAACTTCCCTTTGAGCTAGGTCATGATTTGGTACCTTTGTCATTAATGCCCTGGGCATTGGAAGGGTTTCGAGAGTAGGTATAATAGGCAAAGACTGAGATTCCTCAGTTTCTTGTGGTAATTCAGAACAAAGAACCTGAGTCTGCTCAAGTTGAGAAAATGATTCCCTCTGAGCAGAGCCAACTCTCATAAGGATGGTTGCATCCTTAGCTTGGAATGGAAATTCATTAATAGGGGCTTGGGATTGACACTCACCAGTTTCTTCTACCCGGGAGACATGTTCTAAAATATCTACATAGGGTTGGCAAGTTAATTCAGAGTGATTCTGGTAGTGCACCCTACACTAGTTAGGAAGTAAGAGACTCCACATATCGACTTCTTCTCCCAGTACCAGCCTGTCCTGTTGTAATTTTTGTGTTAGGACTTGCTGATTAACAGTAATCATTGGGTCATTTTGCTGGGAAAGGGGTGAGTCATCAGAATGAAGTACAGAAAAGGTCATGATCTCCTCCTGTTTGTAAACCCCTATCGTGGTTTCGAAATAAGCTACTTCATTAGGGGTATTATATTCAGTGATCATGTGCTTGAGCCCGGGCTCACTTTCAATTCTGATTTGGGTTGCTATTCCTTTCCAGGGCAGCAACATGTGTGAGAAATCCAAAGACAAATATCCACCTAGGCTTTTCATCAGGTCTCTGCTCAAGAGCATACCATAGGTTTTTGGGATATCTGCGACTTGGACATCCACATAAGTTTGGATCCTTGGATCAGACCCAATCTGTACATGAATGTTTTTAAGCTCTCCTACCACATTAACTTCTGTTTTATCTAACTGGATAACCTTTTTGTTTGTATGGAGTGGGCTCAGACCTAACTTCCTACAAATGGAAAAGGGCATAACATTCCCCAACACCCCATAATCCAAAAGACAGTTATGTAAATTCTTTCCAAAAATTCTCAAACTTAGCAAGAAAGGTGGTGTACCAGTCTTACCTTTGTAGAGAGTTGCATTCATCTCATTAGTAGGAGTTTCCTTTTCTTTCCCTCTCGACCTATCTGCTTCCCCCAAGGCTTTCATCAAGATTTCCTTTTGAGCAGGGCACCATTTCAGAACATCAAAGAAAGACATCGAAGTCTTCTGCCTCTGCATTTCTGCAATAAAATCAAATTCTGAATCATTCCTAACCTGATATTTAGGAATTGAAAATGGATTACCTTTGTTCTGAGAATTTGTTGGTCCCTTTGGCGGTGGTGGATTATTGTCAGCATTCTGATTCGGGGAAACCATGTTGTTAGGAGGGGCAGAGGTCGTGAATGGCCCTCTGTTCTGATTTCTAAGGAAGTGGCCTCCCTTGGTTTGGAAGGCCTGGGCATCATAAACATCTTCTACCGCTTCATTGTCCTTTTGATTGGGAAATGGAAGTTCTTCCTCAAAGATGTCATATGCCATGGTAGTGTTAGTAGATCCACCAAATTTGTTGAATGTACCATGGGATGGAGCATCAGCTTGGGCAATCTTGACCATTTTCTCCATCTCTGGACAATTTACCTCCAAATGGACCGCAGTGTCATGTAGCCTACACCAATTAGTCATAAGGTTGAGGTCTGCCACATTAGTAGTGTGTGGCCTCTCGTCTCGTGCTTGATAATTATGGGACACTCCTCCGTTATTGGGTCTTGTATTCCATTGCCTATTATTGTTATGCCTTTGATTATATCCTCTATTCTAATTTTGATAGTTTTGGTTAGAGGAGTTTTGGTTCTGGAAATTCCGATTGGTGTTCTGATTGGTATTGGAATAACCATTCTGGTTAGGATAACCACCCTGATTAGAATATCCTCCCTGATTTTGAGAACCTTGGTTCTGGTTCTGAGGGGGATTTTTTCTGAGTTGAGCCATGTCATTAGCCATCTGAGACAACGTCTTCTTGAGAGTCTCCATATTGTTGGTCAATTGGAGAGTCTTTTCACTTTCTACATTCTTTACAGCGAAAGATGAATTAACTGAACTTGACCCTCCAACTTGATTCTGGTAATTTTGGTTTTGCTGGGAGGAATCCTGTGAACCATTATTAAAAAATGGTAAGGGAGGTGAACCTTGGAATTCAGACATGGGTCCGTATTGGGAATAAGACATCCTTGGGACCGTATTGAATAGCGGGGGTGGATTGGGCATTGGGTACCCTAAAGGAGGGAGAACTCCTCCTAGACTCTCGCTTTGCAGACTGATCTGCTGTTGCAGCTGAATGGCAAGATGATATACCTTAGCCAAAGTGTCAATTTCATTAGCACGATATGTCCTTTTCAAGAACAAGCCAATCAGAGGGTCCATAGCCCTTAGATATGCCAAGATGGCAATGTTTTCCACCACTAGGTAAGGATCCTGTAACCTTCGATACATTCTCTGGAACCTGGTGTTGAATAGAGGCAGCGGTTCATGGTGTTCCTTCCTTATAGTGGCAAACTGGTGGTAAAGGATGGCAGGGTCTACATAAACCCTAAACTAATTAATAAAGGCATTCTCTAAATCCATCCAACTCAAGATTGACCCTTGGGGTAAATTCAGGTACCAATTGTACGCCATGTCTCCCAAAGAATAGGGAAACAATCTGCACACAACATCCTGATGAGCCACTTGAGCACGGGTACAGGAATCTTTAAATGCTTGTATGTGCTCTTCGGCACTTCTCGACTCCCCATGCATGTACTTGGGACAAAACCTCTCTGGGTTCTTTGGGAGATCGTGGATACCTCTAGGGATAGTCCCTAACGGTGAAGGGTTATTAACAAAATAAGCCATAGGTCTTGGCGGCGATAGAGGTCAAGTAGGTTGTGGAATGGGTGAAAGTGGTTGGTGAGGTGGTGTAGATGGATTTGGTGGAAACCCAGGTGGAGTAAGCGGTGGTGATAAAGGTTGGACCAAAACTCTACGAGCCCGGGGCCTATGCCCAACAGGGGTGTGGAGTTCAACAAATGGTTCAGGATTCTGAGAAGATCTAAGAACTCTCTCGAACCTATCTGGTGAAAATGACCCAATGCGAGCCAGCTTGTTCTTCAGGCCCTCCTTCTAGCGCCAGATCTATTGATGGTAAAAACAACACAACAACATTAAACAAAATATTACTATTCTATTTCTCCTGAAAGAGAAAGACAACATATGGCAATCTAACTCCCAAGGTCCTGGTAGTTGGTTCTCAACTGTGCTGACATTACTCAATGGTCAATGTGATTGTAATATTCAAGGGGCCATTGCTGGTAATAAAGAACAAGAGTGCAAAACATCAGGTAGTTTATGTTTGGGGGGTTTTAAACAAAAAGAAAAAATATGAAACCGAGATTTAAATCACTGAAACATGAATAAAATCCTTATGTATCCAGACATGCAAATCAACAATGAGTGTTTGTCCTTCCTAACCACAATTACAACAAGATGTAATCCATAGAATAAACTATGCTACTGCACACATTCCATAATGCTAATTCAGATATCATCACCATTCACTAAACTTACTTAAAACAAATTGTTCACTCATCATTCAAAATGCAGATCAAAATGAATACAATAACAATTCAACTCATAGATAATCCAATGATATGACCTTGAATCCAGTTCCTTCTATTGATTTTCATCAAATAAAGAACAATTAAGCACAACAAAACACTGGCGTATGGATTAATCATATATCATTAACCTTATCCAAAAATGGATCCAAACTTTAACAATCTTGACATGAAAACATATGAGAACTTGTAAAATCGAGCCTTTTTACTAAACTATTCAGAGTATCTTTCTAAAATCTTGAAAATCCTAAATCTAGTTTCTTTCAATCTCCTATTCTCAGGTGGCTGATCTTTCTTCAATTAGCCGACCTTTACAAAGTAGATTCTAATGGTACATATAGAGTGCCATGTGCACGAATTTCTCAATCATAAATCCAGATCCACAATTCATGGAATCAGAACTAAACATAGAAGTGGACCTAAGAACCCCTTTTCAAGGCTGATTACATCATTGTAAGAAGAAGAATCTGATACTTCAAGAAGAAGATAAAGCACACGGATCAGACTTGGAGTAAAGCTTATGTCAACATCCACAGAAAGGGGAGAAAAGGCAAATGGAATATGATGCCAAGAGTCAATTACTCTTGCTCTGAAGACTCCTGAATGTACTCGTCGTAACTAGAGAATACCTGCTGAAGAGTATTCAAATCTGGGCCATCTAACTAGTCACCTTCAAATTTGATTCTTTTAAACTCCGTAGAAACCAAACTTTGCATCTCCTTTAGCTCAATCAGTTCCTTTCTGGCAATTCTGACCTCTTCCCAAATATCCATAAACTGATCAAGTAATAAACTCTCTCCATCATCTCCCTTTTGCATGATTTCCTCAAACCTGCCCCTCCATTTCTCCCTTAGTTTATCCAAAGATAGGCCTTCTTTGTTTGAGGGATCTATGTTGATTATAATAGCTACCACTGCCTCTAACTTAACCATCTGTCGATGCAAGTCCTTGGTCATTTCTCGGACCTCTTCCTACTGCCCATGCATAACTCTAGATTTGTATCTTATGATACTTGCAGTCTTTTCCAAAAAATCTTCGTTACCTTGCTCAAGAATTGAATACTCTAAAAATATGGATTCGGGCACTTTGCTAATATCCTTCAGCCTTTTAACATATTCTTTGTATTCACCATCTTGCTTATCCAAATCTTTACCTTGCTGGTCTAGATCTTCTACTAACTCAAGAGCAACTTCATGAATCTTAGAGCCTTCAACAAGAATATCATCAACCTCCCGATTAAGCTTATCCAACCATTTGTCCATCATTCTAACCTTGCTTTTCATCTAAATTAAATCATCAGCTTCCCTCTTTGTTAATAAGACTAGGAATTTAGGAGATGCAGCCTGTTGAGAAATGGGACTAGAAACATCCTTCAAGAAACCATGAAGCTGATCCAACTGAACCTTAAGCTCATCTTTCCTTTGCTTGTCCTTGATCATCCGTGTTTTGGTTGAAGAAGCCACAATATCGATCAAGCTCATTTGTTGATTCCTTGTAGGCTTTCCCAAATTCACCGCTCCCAAATGATAATCAGTTATTTGCATGTCATCGTGGTTCTTTTCCATTATAGGAATGGCACATTCAGCAATGATCTCTCTGGCCTCAGTAAGCCTAGTGGAGTGAAGAACCCGAGACCTTTTCTTTGGCTTCTCTTTTCTAATCTCCTTCATCATTTCTTCCTAGTTTAACGGTTGTGGTTGAACAACTGGTTTTCTTTCCAAATCCAACTTTAGCCAAGTTGGAGCAATAGAGGTAGTGACTTCTTGAGCTGAAGAGGAAGTAACAGTGGTGGAAGACAAGGGTTGCAACAATGTAAGCTTTGGTTGAGAATCAACCTCCTGCACATTTTGTTGATCACCTTGCTCCTCTTCCATTGCTAGCTTTTTGGCTTCCTCTCTATTCTTCTGATCTTGTAGCCTCTTAAGCTCCAGCTCCTGCCTTAAAATTTCTTCTTCTTCTTTCTTCTTTTCATACATTTCATCTCGCTGCTTTTTCAATGTTTCAACATAATCCCATGCTTCCTTGGATTTCCTTGCATATTCAGCCATCTCAGCAGCCTCTTGTTCCCTCTTCAGGCGTTCTTGCTCTTTCCTCTTTCTATAGGCCTCCTCTTGTTCCTTGAGTTTAGCTTCAACAGCTTCTTTTTCTCTTCTTTGCTGAGCTTTTTCCTCTTCAAGATCATGAATTTTCTATTGCAATACCAACCTATCCCTTTCTTCTTGAAGTTTGAATTCTTGTTCCTTTTGTTGTTGCTGTTGAGCTAACTCATTGGCCTTCACTTTATCTTTTAACTCCTTTTGCTTGGCAGCCAACTCAGATTGTACTCTGGCCCTTTCTTCTTGTAGCTTAGCTGATGCCTCAGCTTGTGCTTTATCATCGGCTTCTCTTTTTTCCTCCTCATACAGTTTCCACTGATCCTCTTCAGTCAACATATGTTCAGTGCCTGCAACATCCATCATATCCAAAGATGTTGATACATGATGCTCTTTATCTGAGGTAGTCTTTTCTGAATTTGTTTCTATATCATGTATCTCCACCTCATCCTCCATTTGCCTCAAGGCCTCTGCTTCGCCATGAAGAGCTCCCATCGATGATTCATGACCCAACTCCGGTGTATCAAAGGGCTGAGTAGGTGCCTCTTTTGTAGCAGATGTAGAAACATCTCCCTCCGCAATTATTTCATCTTCATGCACCTCTGAAAAGTCCTAAGGAACCACCTCCTCCTCTTGCTACTTAGAAGGCAAAAACTCCAAGGGTTCCTTAGGTGTCATCCTTCTTTTTACCCTTTTGTACCCCTGAGTGGTACCAGCCTTCCTCTTCTTTGATAATGATGCCTTGGCCTGATTAACCCTCAAACTTACCCATTGGATACTCCTATCAAGCACTGGTCTGGCAATCTGCATTATGTCAATTGTCTCATCTGCACTCCAATCAACTGGATCAAGATCCTTTGTTCCAATATTATCTGCATCATATCCGGGATCCAAAACTATCCCATCATCAGATAATGTATCAGGAATATCCTCCTTTATCCCAAACTCAATCATAAGTGGGATAGGTATCCTTTCATAATTTCTTTTTCGCAGATCATAGTCATCCTACAAGTCTTGCCAAAAATCCTCCAATATATTGAAGTGCTTCTCAAAGACACTGGGGAGCAAAGCCCTCATCTTCTGCTTTGGCTCATAGTATTTCCTAGCAGTGTACAAACCCAACTTCAGGTAAGCTAATTCATCGCAAACAGCCTTACCTGCCTGAATGTGTGGACAACAAAAGGCTCCTAGCTTCATTGGAAACTTGTGGCACCCAATCTTATGTTTATTGCTAAACTGGAGGTTGACAACCAAGGCTTGATAAATAAATTCCATTAAGATGATTTTATCACCATAACACCTGGGTAAAAAATGGGGATGACCATCGAAGCTTGCTAACCTAAAGTAAGTGAATGTGGGGTACTGGATAAACCAGTGTCCCCATTCATTCACAAAAGCCATTGCCTCCCTGCTAAGTCGGTACCCAGCATCACCATTAACTTTATTGATAATGACATAAAGAAAAGCATTATTTACCCTTCTATAATATTGCTCTGATGCCTACAAGGTGAGCTGGTTATAATGCTCCCACACCTTCTTCTATCCTTGGGCTTCTCCCAATATACCCACTCTTTGAAGTCTAGGAAAGATCCCCACTCGGGCAGCTGCATAGACCACATAGGAGGTCATAAAGAAACACTTGGTTTCTCTCACCCTCATCATCTGGATGTGAATGCTATCAGACACTATCATTGACCAATCAAATTGTTGCCTCCCATCTAAAACAACTTGAATAAAGGAAACATCCATTCCTTAAATAGTGAAGCATCCCTCTTCCCAAACACCCTAGACAAGAACATAATTATATCTCCAATTTCTTTACTAAAATCCACCCTCTTAGGTTGGTCTGGAAGCTTGGTCAAAGATTTCTTCTCCACCCTCATCCAAGTCTTATTCATGTAGAGTCTATTCCTCTCCTTGTTTTCACTGTAAAGCTTCAGAGCCTCTGCCTCATTTAATTGTCTAGGATTCTTGGGATCAGGCATATGAAACAGGAATTTGATCATTGGGGGTGTGAAGTCAATAATGAAATTTCCTTTCACATCCATACACTGCCTAGTAGCGGGGTTATATGCTCCAACTACTGCAAGAATCAACTCCAGGCATTGAATAGATAGAGGGAAGAGTGCAACATGTGCCAACCCGGACTGAACAATCCTTTCTGTCCTAGGTGTGACCTGCTCCTCAGTGAAAGTCTCCTCAAGAAATTCTTCATAGTTGAAAGGACCAAAATTGGTGTCAGTAATATCAGTCCAATCAGAATCAATTTTGCTAGCTGTGAGGACAGCCTCCCTATGTTTACATCTCAAGGTATACGGGAGCTATTCCACTTTAATCTTCTTTGGCCTAGGTCCCTGCCATGAAGTTTCCCCTAGTTGGCTCCTTTGAGAGGCCTCATCTGATACTCCTGAAATCTCTTAATACCTGCAACAATTCCCTGTTATTAGACAAACAAAGCATCTAAGTTAGTCAATTATATAACCATTTCTCCATCCTCCTAAGATAATACTTAGTCAAACTATGCCTTTATCGGAAGCGGGACCGTAGAAGCATCAGGCATAAACAATGTTTCATATCATCCGGCGGGGTTGGGATCGGAAATGGATACGGAACAAACGGTGTATAAGGCGGGACCAGAACGGGAACTAGACAAAACTATAATGGAGTTGGGGCCGGGACGGGAACCAAAACATGCTCGGAAGCGGGATCGGAACGAGAACTGGAACCAAAAACAAAACATTGTTACCAAGTTCAACCTCCTCCCCGGACCCAGTTCCGACGAAGAGTAAAGACATCGACATCATAAGAAGGAATGGGAATGGATCAGAGATAGTCGGAGTCGGGGCCGGATCAGAAATCAAGCCAGAAACAAAAGATAGCTACTAAGTTCAACTTTATCTCCGAACCCGGTTCCGACAAAGAGTATAGATAGTCATTATAATGAAGAACGGGAATGAGTAAAACCTACCAATAAAGAGCCCTCAAAACAAGGTCGCATAGGCCCCAAACCCCAAGTTACATGGGCCCGTACAGAAACTAACAAAACCCTAATTTTAAAGCTCCAATAACTCCTCCGTACATCAACCATTAAAACCATGAATAGGTAAAAAATGTGAAACCCTAATCCACATGATACCCTATTTGTAAAAACTAGGGCACGGTGAAAAACTGCGACAAACCACCCAAAACCAACATGATAAAAACTAGAATAGGGTTTCAAATAGAAATTAATTACTCGAGCAAGGAAACCCTTTCAAAAAACAAAACCCTAGTCAAAACTAGAGCATGACAAACGAACCCTGTCACGAAAGCAACAGCCGAACCAAAACGACAAAACAAAAAGCGACAAATGGAAAGACAACAGAACAAAACAAAACAGGACGAAAAAGAAAGAAAGAACTGAACAGATCGAACAAAAAGAAAAAAAACAAAGACCAAACCAAGCGAACAAATTCACAGAAAGAAACCCGCCAAAACACCAAAATGACACAAGTGAAAGAACCAAAACGGAAGAAAGATAAGAAAAGGAACCAACCTCAAGACACTTCCCAGAATTGATCAGAAATTCAGAATGATTCACTCTGCAATTTTCCCCATGATCGCCTCAATTCTCCTGAGAGTCTCCTAGTTGTAATTTTCTCAAACACTTCGTGTAATAATAATAATGAGATAGTTTAAGCATAATTACACCTTTAATCAACAATTCGCCCGTGTGAATAGGCTGCATTTAATGCCATAAATGCGGTTGATCGGGGTAGAGCGAACGACGTGGTCAAATAGTTAAGTCAGATCAATGGAACATCATAAGGTAAGGTAGAGTCAGAGTCGGGTCAGAAACAAGATAGAGAAACTAACAAAAGTTTCATATTTCACTTCCCACCCTGGTTTCGACTCCGACAAAAGAACCGACCAAAAACAACAAATGGAGGCGGGAGTGGGGACGAAACAAAAATGGAACTTTTGTAAAGTTCAAAGTTCAAAGTTCCATTTTGATTCTGGATCCGGTCTTGTGAAAGCGAACAAAGAAAAAGCACAAGGAAACGACCGAGGGAACAAGGGAATAAACCAACATAAGTGTTAGTCAAAAACAACCAACAAATGGAGAAGGGAAAAGAAAAAGGCGGAGTCAGAGTCGGAACCATATCCGAACTAGAAATCCTAAAATAGTTCCAGGTCTAGACTTGGTTCTGGCTCTGGTTCCGCCAGAACAAAGATGGACTTAGGAGCAAAAACAAAGAACTCCTAAGATTCATCAGACAAAAAAAGACAAACCGTGCTCGAAAAGACAAAACAAAAGGGGACCCATTTTTATTCCAACATAAAGGGGTGACTATGCAAGTGGCTATCAGCCAGATAGGACTCATTTCCACAATATATGCACGTCCCACCCTCGATGGACCGGACATTATGGCATGGTGAATGGGTCCTACTGTGGGCCATTCGGATAGCTTGTAGCCAAGAGATAAGGAAATAAGGTTTAAATTGCAACTTTGTTGAGTATTTGATCAATTAAAGCCTCTGGATGCACAATATGGGTCATTAGGGACCTATTAGTGATGATGTAAATGTTAAATAGGGCTTGGGACACATAAATCAATATGAAAGTGTGATTAAATACACTTTACAACACTAAAATTAGGACTTGATGAGTAAAAGGTGATTTGTAGAGATTAAATAGAGTCTAGAAGAATGTAGAAATGTCTTACAACACTTCACAACAATCTTCACAAGGCGTCATTAAATGTATTTTATTTAGTTCAAAATGCAAAGGTCCAAGACCTAGTGTGGATGCATAAAATGCCTCACAACACCTAGATCAAGGCTTCATTAAGTCCATTTAATCTTATGTCAAGCAAAGGGTACTTTTTTCTACGGCACAGGTTGAAGTGTTGACATTGTGAGAAGAAAGAAAACATGAAGAAAGTGTTTATCTCAAAAGGGAAAACAAGGATATGAACAACAAGAAAATAGTAAGGAAGAAAATGTAGTAGGTGATATGTTGCAAGATGATTTGATCATTTCATTAGATAATATTATGGATTCTTGGGTGTTAGAATCATAGGCTTAATTTCATGCCACACCCCATAGGAAATGTTTTCTAGATTATGTTTAAGGCGATTTTGGTAAGGTTTATTTGGCTAATGATGAACCATGTAAAATTGTTGGAAAGGGCAAGATACAAATAAAATTACCAAATGGAAACCAATGGTTGCTGAAAGAGGAGAGGCATGTTTTTGATTTGAGAATAAATCTAATTTTAGTAGGATAACTAGGAAGTGAACGTTATACAGTTAAATTTATAGAGAATTTATGGAAGGTTAGTAAAGGACCATTGATAACAACTAAAGGACAAAAGGTATGTACATTATATTTATGTATAGTTTGTAATTCTGATTCTTCTATTACCTTATATTTTTATAGGAACACATAAAACATTGTGGCACAATAGGATTGGGAACATGAGAGAAAGGGATGAGGATTCTCTAGTGAAGGATTTTTTTACCAATTTTGAAGTAGGTTGATTTGGATTTATGTGAAAACTATGTTTACAAAAAAAATACAAGAGTTTGATTTCAAAGAATTGGGAAGGAAAAAAAGAGTGAAAAGTTAGAGCTTGTGCATTCATACATATGTATGAGGACTAACTCAGGTATCACCTCTTGGTGGCTCTTATTACATTAATTTTATTGTTGATGCAACTCAAAAAAACTTTGGGTTTATTTCATTCAAAGAAAATATAATGTCATCGATATTTTTAAGAAATTAAAAGTTTTGGTTGAGAATGAGACATAAAATAAGTTGAAGTGTCTCAAATAAAATAATGGAGGCAAATATTGTAGCAAGGAGTTTGATAGTTACTATTCATATGACGGGGTTCATTTGTTTTGTGAATACTAACACTTGCATGAATTTCAATCAAGCATCAAATTCTCTTTGTATGAGATGAGTACAATGACTTCAATCCATCAAGGAAAGAAGACAGGAGTGGTAAGTTGTAACACTTGTTATTTATCACTTATTTTTATCCATTTTCCTCTATTCGGTAGAGGGTAAGCACTCTTTACATCATCATAGCCATTGTGGAGGTGGAAACACCAAAATGAGGTTTGAATTAGGCAAGCCCCTATAAACACAACCCTTTCTCCCATCTCTTGTGTGCAGGTGGTAGATTTGAAGTGGATTCAAGAGAAGATGAAGACCTAATTGTAAGACCAAGCATTTCAGCTTCCTACTTCAACAAATTAGGGCAAGTGGAATTAATCATCAACAAAGCGAAGTTGAATCTAGATTTGAAAAGAAAAGAATGTATAAATTGTAGGCTTGAGACTTTTCACATAGTCCTGAGATTTGCATTCTTTGGACTAGGGCGCCAATGTCCTTGTTCATGCAATTTGAAACCTAATTTATATGTTAGGTTCCTCTATCTTACACTTAGTTGCTCTATGGTTCATTTTTGTGTTTTAGTTCTACAATTATCTATATTTACATCAGCTATTTGTAGGTTCATAGTTAACCTTGGTATACATTTGCATAATCAAATTAATTTAACTCGTAATTAGTCAGATCAATATCATTCCCTCCAAAAGAAGAATTAAAACCATAGCCTGAAGGGGTGGCATAGTTGGTTAAGGGCTTTGGGTTAATCCCATGTAGATCCCAAGATCAATTCTCTCCGCCTTAGTTTGAAGGTTGTCTCACTATTTGGGCTAGTAAGCGACCCCTAGAGGATTAGTCTTGCCTTAGCTCGCCTCCTCTTACCCCCAAAACCTGGCATAAATGTAAGCCTAGGGCAAGGGTGGTGGAGTTTGTTGGGCTGAGTCGCACAGCCTACGCTGCCCACGAAAGCATGGTCAGGGGATACCTCTGAGTTATCATAAAAAAATTAAAAAAAACCATGATCCACCATTTTGACTCTTCCATTGATGTTAATAGCCAAGTGGGTGTATGTGATCAATTTTGGTTCTCTCTAATGTAATGTAGGAGAAGGTGTGATTTAGACCCTTGATCCCTTTTTTCCACATCACAAGATTTTATTTATTCTAATCTATTTGATCCTATATCTATGTTTTGAAAAGAAATACGGTTTTACAAGGGCCAAGAAACCATGAAGTTTACAAACTAAAGAAAAAATCGTTAAAGACACCAAAGTCGGAAAGACTATAAAAATAACAATAAAAGTCCATAGCCACCAAAAAGGCCAACAAAGGCCATAGAACCAAAAAACCAGACAAAACACCAACAACAGCTAAATTTGGGTCTTTAATAAATCCATAGTCTCAGCTTCTAGCTCATTCATATCTTGAACCCCCCTCTTTAAAATCTAAACTATCTGGGTAGTGGGAGGCACTTTCCTATTAAGATTGGCACATGTCCTTTTCAAAGTACCTTGGTCCTCATTCTTGCTTTCCTTGTTCTCTTCCAGATCAACAACTACATAACCCTATTGCATTTTTTCTAGCTTTTCAAACATAACATTGATGATAATGGCATTGTGCCTAGCCATTTTATGGTTTTGTTCCACAATAGTTTTCATGTTATTTTTAATTTTAACCATTTCAGCTTCTAGAGACTTGTACTTATCCTCAATGTCACCTCCTTTCTTTCCAATACCATTCTTTTTCTGTTTCACTTCTTCGTTGCTAAGAGCAGCTAGCTTCAGTTCTAGCTCCTCTGACTTACTATATAGAGCCCTATTTCTTTGATTAAGATCATTAATTTCTTGATAGGCCCATTTCAAAAACTTGAAAATGTCACTAATGTCATTTCTTGCAAAAACAAGAATGTCACCAGACTGAACCCAATCTAAAATGAGGTTAACCTCACTTGGATTGGGGGAGCTAAGAAATTTGGTACCTTCAAATATGAAAGAAGCAGGAGGGGAGGGCACAAAATTTCTACTAGCTTCAGGGTTCTTAGCTTTGTCTTCCAAGGATTTTGCAGAGTAGGAAACTAACTTATTGGAAGGAGAGCCCTTGAGAACAGGATTCTTTAAGGGGACGTAGAGTCGAGGTAGGTCTCAGGGTTAGCTTTAGCAAGCTGGGGTTTTTTAGACTGGGTTTTCTTAAGACATCTCAGAGGATGGGTGGGCTTCAACAATTCTCTCTGGTTAGGTGAGTTCTCGAAACCCCACTATCCATGTCATAGTCCTCAGAGTCATGGAGGCAACAAGTTTAAGCCCAGGCATACTTTGATAGTGTTCATATATTAACCTAATAAGACCAGGATGATCCTATATCTATGTTATTTGTCATGATATTTGTATTGTCTATTGTTTATTCATGATTACTCTAGGAGATTGTGAGTATGTATTCTATTTATTAAGTCCATGATATTTAGTAATTCATGGAGTTTAAAGATCTATGGGAGAACTAGAGTAGTAGAAAAAATAAGGTGTTGAGAACTGACAACAATCATAGGCATTATTTTGGAGAGTTTATCAAAGTCTATAAGGAGAATAGTAGAGAAATACATAAGACAACTCCATATACCCATCAAAAAGAATGAAATTGCAAAATATATGATCAAGATGTGGATAGAGAAATATAAGAATATACTAAATACATTTTGACCAAAAAGAAAAAACTTTGAATAGAAGTGGTTACTATTGCATGTTACATAATCAATATGTTTCTTACATCTATGAATAAAAATCCTCTAAAATTTGGATGGGCATAAATTCATTTCACATATTTTTGTGTTTGGTTGCAAGGAATATGCTTATTTGCCTAAGGAGCAGTAGTAAAAATTGGATGATAGAGTTGTGAAATATATGTCCATTGGCTATAACATTGGCATACAATGATACAATCATTAGGCTGTTGTGGTAACAAAAACGAATCCTATGTTAATATTTACTTTCAAGTTTTCCGTCCCCGCGGAAGGACACCCACAGTATTGCTTTAGACTCGGCAGAGAAATATTTGTCTTACTTATGCACAAAAGATGCCAACTTGTACAAACTATTCAATTACAATTTTAATGGTGACTGAGACAGACTCGGATGTTCCTGTCTTTTCTATGCAGAAGAGAGAACTGTGATAGCCTGAACTTTCGAGGCAATGAGTACTGCTTTTATTAGTTTGATATGAACGTAGTGCCAACCGACTACATTTGATACCTCCTTTTATTGTCCACGCTGTGAGTAAACAAGCGAAAATTCACTTCAACCGATGGATGAAATGGCTTTACTAGGTGGGTATTAAGATTGTTTCTGGATTTGCTTATGAGGGCTCATATCACATTTAATGATATACCTCTTTCGACCGCCCGTGTGATAGTTTCAGGCAATAAATAACAGTACTTTTATTAATTAGATGTGAACAAAGGCTAGGTAGTATTAATTAGATGTGGAAGCAGTGCCGACCTTCTGCATTTTATACCTCTTTTTACAGTCCACGCTGTGCAATGATGGCAACTTGTGCCAAATAATTCCTCTCCGTTTCCTGAAGGGCTATTCGGGGTGTCCTTATGAGGTGATGAACATTACCAATAAATATGTTAAGATAAAAATAAGAGTTTAGTACGTAAGGCGCGTAGGCCTGGACTGGCGTGGCGTGGCTTGGCCTGCCCTTGCCTCTGAGTTTTGTACATACATACAAGGCGCAGAGGTCTGGGCTGGCATGGCTTGGCCTGCCCATCTCTTAGTTTCATACGTACGTGTGCGGAGGCCTGGACTAACACGGGTTGGCTTGCCCCTTGTCTCTACTACTACCGATATCAACTGTAACTTGGACATAAATTTTTTATTTTATGTAAAAGATGTTAAGGACATATTTTTCTTTAAAATCTATATAAAATAGACACTAAAAACGATTTCTTAATATTCTTTTATTACATTTATATTAATATATATGAAAATAATATTAGTTAAATATATAGATGAATGTGGGTTTAGATGAATTTGGAAGTTGGTTATGTTATGTTTTATTAGGGTTTGTGTCTTTTTTGTTGTCTTTGGTTCTTATGTCAATCGATGCTATTAGTGCAGTAAACTCTCTATTCTTTCATATTTATTATGGCATTTTTTACAATATTTGTTGTATGGCCTTAAATAACTTCAACCTGGGAATTCTTGTTGGTGTTGATTGTTTGGCGGCTCTACACAATGGCTCTTCCAAGCAAGTGCTCCAAAAAATTGATTTAAAAGTTTTTCACAAGGTACCCATTTTGAGTCCCCAATAGATGTGGTTCTTCCCACCCTTGAGTTTGATAGTGTTTGTAAATGGTTAGCACATTTCATTTTACTAAGATATTTTGTTGGGAGAACTCCCCCTTAAAGCATGCTTCGAGAATGGGTCAACAAGCACTAGGTCTTGCATGGGATCCTGCTTGATGTTCTCTAGAACTTCACTAAGAGGTTCTTTCTCTTTCCTTTTGTTGAGGCCAACTATATTAAGGCTATCCTCAAGCATGGCCCTTGGTATGTTTGAGTGTTGTTGTTGGTATTTCAACTTTAGATGCAAGACTTTGCCATCTTGGATCAAAAGAAACTTTTTGTGCTATTTTGACTTGATTTCTCAAATTTACCCCTTCCATGTTGGAACTTTTTGCATACCATTACCACCTCCTTAGGGAAGATTATTTATGTCGAGCCTAATAGGTTTTACTAGGATTATTCACAAAAACGTGTTTGTATTGAGATTAACTTATCCAAATATTTGAAAGAGTTTGTAGACATCCAAATCAGTAACCTTCATCACACCTAGCATGTACTTTACCTTAATTTTCCTAACACTTATTTTTAGTGTCAATCTGTCAAGCATAAAATTAAGAATTTCCCTTTGGTGGCCCCCATAGTCAAATTACCTCCTCAATCGATCAAGGTTTCCCTATCTACAAAGGCTCCCTCCATGAAATTTGAGGAAAAGTGGACTACAATTTCTCATCATAAATGAAAAAATACCAATTTTGGTAGTTCCCAGGCTAAAAGACAACCCACTTTAGATCCCTTTATTGCCAAAGTGTAGACAACAAATATTTCATATCTTTCAAAGAAGGGGAAAGAGGTTGTGCCACTCTTGGGTGAGTCATTTTCTAGATTGAGGTTTTTTAAGACACTACAACCAACATCGATTTTATCTTCAAACTCAATTTTTTTGTTCACTCTCCCCTGTCACCTAAGTAATGGGCATGTGCAAGATCGTGGGGGTCCAAAAAGTGGCAACGAGAAAAAAAAGGCATTTTTATTTCGCCAAAATCTTGAAAAAAAATGTTAGCTTTTTGTATGGGTTAGGTAAAATTTGAATTTGGTTTGATAATACCAAACCAAAATGGATGTCCAATTCCCAAAATTATTTTTCATCAATTTATGTATTCAAAACGAATATCCGTTTTGAAGACCAAAAAACCCCCTTTAGTAAAATGGGCATAACTTTTGTGTTTCTTATCGATATTTTTATTTTTTATAGGAATTGGAAAGGTGATTGAGAGCTCTATGTAATGGACTAGGAAATTTTTCTATATTGTACACAAAAATTAATTATAATCATTTGAACTTTATATTTCATTTTTGAAACATCAAATGCTCACTATTCGAATACAAAGTCCCTTTTTCATGACTTTTTTGTAACACTCATCTCAAAATAATTGAAACATTAGAAAAAGTAATCAATAATGAAATATTTATATTTTTTGTAGTAAGGAGATGAAAAAATATTCATAGAGATAAAGAGAAGTAGAGACAAAGATAGAGAGTGTTAATTTGGTCACCTTCCATCTCTCTACCTATCTCTCCCTCTATCCATCCAACCTTACCTCTCTCTCTCTCTCTTTGTTTCTACTTCTCTTTATCTCCCAAGTACATCTTCATCTTTGTCTAAATACCTCTCCTTATATCCCTCCCACCCTACTTCTCTATCTCTACCTCTCCCTTCCTCCCTCCCTTTCTACTTCTCTCTATCTCCCCTCTTCAATTCTCTCTACCTACCTCTCACTCCATCCCTCCCTCATTTCCCCTCTCTCCCTTTATATATATCTCTATATCTCTCTTCACCCTCTCTCTCCTTTATACCTCTCCCTCACCTTCTCTCTCTACTTCTTTCTATCTCCACTCACCATATCTCTCTACCTACTTATCCCTCTATCCCTCCCACTCTAATATCTCATTACTTGCCTCTCCCTAAATAGGTAGAGTGAGTGGAGATAGAGAGAAGTAGAGAGGGAAGGTTAAATAGGTAGAGAGGAGCTCAAGATAAGAGAGATATAGAGAGATATATAAAGGGACAGACATGGGGAAAGAGGGAGGGATGGAGTGATAAGTACATAGACAGAGAGCCAGAGATAGGAGATAGAGAGAAGTAGAGAGGGAGGAAGGTATAGGTAGAGATAAAGAGCTAGGGTGGAAGTGATATAGGCAAATGTAGGTAGAAATAGAGGAGGATGGAGATGAGGGATAAAGAGAACTAAAGATAGATAGAGAGGGAGAGGTAAGGTGGGAGGGATAGAGGGAGAGGAAGGTAGAGAGAGGGAGGGTTAGGGGATATATATGGAAGTGTAGAGAGAAGGGGAGAGAGACATAAGGTGGGAGGGGTACAGTGAGATGTAGGGAGAGAGGGTGAGGGGAGATATGGAGTAGAGAGGGAAGGAGAGAGAGAGAGGCATATAGAGAGGGAGAGGGAGAGGGAGAGGGATAGGGAGAGGGGGAAGGAGAGAGAGAGATGAGGGAGAGGGGAAGAGGGAGAGAGGGAAGGATAGGTAGGTAATGAGAGAGGAAGGGTGGTATGGATAAAGGGAGAAGTAGGTAGAGAGAGAGAGTGAGTGGGAAGGTGAGAGAGAGGTATATAGGAGAAAGAGATGGTGAAGAAAGATATAGAGAGACATCTAAAGGGAGAGAGGGGGAATGAGGAAGGGATGGAGTGAGAGGTAGGTAGAAAGAAATAGAGATGGGAGATAAAGAGAAGTAGAGAGGGAAGGAGGAATGAAGAGGTAGAGATAGAGAGGTAGGGTGGGAGGGATATAGGGAGAGGTAGGTAGAAAAAGATGAAGATGTAGATGGGAGATAAAGAGAAGTAGAGAAAGAGATAGAGGTAATTTGGTCACCCTCCATCTCTCTACCTATCTCTCCCTCTATCCCTCCAACCATACCTCCTCTCTTTGTCTCTACTTCTCTTTATATCCCATTTATGTCTTCCTCTATCTCTATCTACCTCTCCCTATATCCCTCCCACCCTACCTCACTATCTCTACCTCTCGCTTCCTCGCTCTCTCCCTCTCTACTTATCTATATCACCCCTCTTCACTTCTCTCTACCTACTTCTCATTCTATCCCTTCCTCATTCCACCTATATCCCTTTAGATATATCTCTATATATCTCTTCAGCCTCTCTATCCCCTCTACCTCTCTCACCTTCCCTCTCTTCTTCTTTCTATCTCCACTCACACTCTCTCTCTACCTACTTATCCCTCTATCACTCCCACCCTAATCTCTAATTACCTACCTCTCCCTTCCTCTCTCCCTCCCTTCTCCCCCCTCTCTCTCCTTGTTTCTCTCCCTCTCCCCCCCCCTCTCTCTCTCTCAATAACTCTCTCTATCCCCTTCCCTCTCTACTTCTCTCTATCTCCCCTCACATCTCCCTATCAACCTACCTCTCACTCTATCCCTCCTACCTTACCTCTCTCAACCCCTTCCATTAACACTTTTCTATATATCCCCTCACCTTGCCTCTCTCTACCTACCTGTTCTATCCCTCCCACCTTACCTCTCTCTATCTCTACTTCTCTTTATCTCCCATCTCCATCTTCCTCTCTATCTACCTACCTTTCCTATATCCATCCCACCATACCTCTTTATCTCTACATTTCCCTTCCTTCCTCTCTACTTCTCTCTATATCTCTCTTTACTTACCCCTCACCTCATCCCTCCCTCATTCCACATCTCTATCCCTTTAGATATATTTATATCTCTTATCTCTCTCTCCTCTCAACCTCTCTTACCTTCCCTCTCTACTTCCCTCTATCTTCCTCTCAAATTCCCTCTCTAATCTCTATAGGAGTGATAGGGAGAGATGAAAAGAGGAGACAGGGATAGAAAGAGTGAGATATATCTAGAGAAAAATATGACTTGGGAAAGATAGAGGGGAAGAGAAAGGGAGAGATATAGGTAGAGAGAGAGGGAGAGGGAGAGGGAGAGGGAGAGAGGGAGAGAGAGTGTGAGAAGGAAGAATAAATAAATATATAAAGAGGGAGACGTGGACAGGGAGAGAGGAAAAAGCAATAAAAAATGTACACTTATATATTGAAAAGGTGGAAATATCAATGATGTATCAAATGTGAAAATGAAACCCTAATGTGGTTTCCAAGGATGGGTATGGAAATTAAAATTTATTTCAAAATCAATATAATAGAGAAAGATGTAACAATATAAAATTGATGAAGAGTTGGGCATGCAAAGGGTCTCAAATATAAAATTGAGATATAAATATCATAAGAGTATAGATCTAAGAAACCCTAACATATCTCTATCTCTACTTCTCTTTATCTCCCATCTACATCTTTCTCTTTGTCTACCTACCTCTCCCTATATCCCTCCCACCCTACCTCTCTATCTCTACCTCTCCCTTCCTCCCTCTCTACTTCTCTCTATCAAGCCCATTTTTTCTTCTCTCTACTTATCTTTCACTCTATCCCTACCTCATTCCTCCCTCTCCCTTTAGATATCTCTGTATATTTATCTACATCCTCTCTCTCCTCTCTACCTCTCTCTCACCTTCCCTCTCTACTTCTATCTATCTCCACTCACCCTCTCTCTCTACTTGCTTATCCCTCTATCCCTCCCACCCTAATCTCTCATTACCTACCTCTCCCTTCTTCTATCCATCCTTCACACACATATACTCTCTCCCTCCCCCTCTCCCTCTACATATCCTTCTCTCAATAAATCACTATCTCCCCTTCCCTCTCTACTCTCTATCTCCCCCCACCCTCTCCTTCTCTACCTACCTCTCACTATATCCCTCCCATATTACCTTTCTCTCCCCTTCCCTCTATACTTCTCTATATATCCCCTCACCCTCCCTATATCCCTCCTTTACCTCTCTTTGTCTCTACTTTTTTTTATATCCCATCTCCATATTCCTCTCTATCTACCTACCTCTCCCTATATCCATCCTACCATACCTCTCTACCTCTACATCTCCCTCCCTCCCTCCCTCCCTCTCTACATCTCTTTGTCTCTCTTTACCTACCCATCACTCCATCCATTCCTCATTCCACCTTCTATCCCTTTAGATATCTATATCTCTTCTTGCCCTATCATCTCTAGCTCTCTTACCTTCCCTCTCTACTTCCCTCTATCTTCCTTTCAATTTCCCTCTCTACTCTCTATAGGAGTGATAGGGAGAGAGGGAGAGAGAAGGAGAGAAGGATAAAAAGAGGAAGAGATATCTAGAGATAGATATGATTTGGAAAAGATAGAGGGGAAGAGAAAGGGAGAGAGATAGGTAGAGGGAGAGGGAGAGGGAGAGGGAGAGGGAGAGAGAGAGAGAGAGAGAGAGAGAGAGAGAGAGAGAGAGAGAGAGAGAGAGAGAGAGAGAGAGAGAGAGAGAGAGAGAGAGAGCATGGTGAGGGAGAATAGATAAATATATAAAGAGAGAGAGGTGGAGAGAGAGAGGATTTTTTTTTTAAAGGTACACTTACATATTGAAAAATAGAAATATGAATGGTGTATCAAACATGAAAATGAAACCCTAATGTGGTTTCTAAGGATGGGAAGGGTAAGTAAAATTGATTTCAAAATCAAAATAATAGAGAAAGATGTAACAATATAAAATTAATGAAGAATTATACATGAAAAGAGTTTCAAATATAAAATTGAGTTATAAATATCATAGAAGTATAGATCTAAGAAACCCTAATATGAATAAGAAACCATAGAAGAAGACTAGGTTGTATAGGATTTATTGGGTTTACTAAAATGCAAAGAGGTATAAAGAGGGACAAAGAGAGAGGAAATTGAGGGAGAGGTAGAGAGAGGTCTAGAACTTGGGAGAGAGAGAGATAGAGAGAGAGAATAGGGAGGGAGGGATGGAGGGGGGAGAGCTAGGTATAGAGAGAATGAGAGGTGAGAGTGAGAGATATAAAGAGATAGCTAGAGGGATATGTAGATAGTTGAGATCGAGTTAAGTAGAGAGGGAAGGATGTAGGGAAAAAGTGGTAGAGAGATAGGTCTAGAGAGAAAGAGAGATATATAAAGAGGGACAAAGAGATAGGGAAGGAATGATGAAGAGAGAAGCAGAGAGATAGGTCTAGAGCTCAAGGAGAGAGACAGTGAGAAAGATAGATATAAAGAGGGACAAAGAGAGGAGGGAGAGATGGAGAAGTAGATAGTTAAGTCTAGAGTTCAATAGATTGATAAGGAGAGATATAAAGAGGAGAAAAGAGAGGGAGGGAGGGAGAGAAAAGTGGAGGGATAGGTCTAGAGCTTAAGGGGAGATAGTGAAATATAGTGAAATATCTATTTGAAACAGAGATTTTGAAATGGATATCCATTTCAAATAGATATCCATTTTGTCTGAAAAAATTTGCAACCTCAGGATTTCCCTTAGATTTGGCTCAAGATTTGGTTTGGGATTGCCAAACTTGGAAAGTAAACTTTAAAAACATGTTTATAAAATTTTATTAGTTTTTGGAAGTTTTCCCTTGTGGTTAATGGATTTTTTTTAATTCGAATTTGATGAAACAAAAAGGGCTTATTGAAAAAAAAGTCAGCTTTCCAACCATATTAGATATGCCTTATTTTGAATTTAGTTAATAATTTTTATTGATTTTCTACATATATTACAACTAGAACATAGAAAAATAGGGTTTGGGGGGATTGAATGCAAAAGTGGGTTCACCAAAATGATAGTAAATAACCCTATTCTCCACTATTTCATTCAGGAAATGAGATCCAAACAATGAAATGACCAACAACCAAAAGGTGAATTAAATCAAGGTATGAATTTTCAAATTTCCTTTTTATGCTAGGATGGGGGTATGAGTCAAACAACACTTTGGGGAGAAAGATTAAAAATGGCAAAACAACTCCAAATTGTGATCTATAAATTGCATCTAATAGATTAAGCTCAATTTTTACGGAACCAATAGGAAAATTGTAGATCTGAGAATGGGAAAGTGATGTGTACTAGTCACAAAAAGTGATTTTTCAGAGAAAACTAAGGACTCATTCACCCTATGGCGAATGGGTCTTGGCTAGGGCTCTTGAAAAGTGGTTTTTGGGTTTTGTTCTCCCGTGTCTACACTCCCCGATTCCTGAATCTTTTAGTCGAAAATCCAAAAATAAATCCTATAGGTAAGTTTTTTTCAAATTGCAAGAATGGTGAAAAAAATGCAGCTTTGACAACTTTGCAGTTTTTTCTCTTAAATAGATCTTCCACCTAAAATCTGCAAACAGACATCAAGAGGGAAAACATAGTTTTTTTGTTAGGTGAATAGGGGTTTGCCTTGGTCAAAACCCTTTTTGGTAATTAAACCTTATAATAAAATGAAATAGCATGAAAGAATGATGCAAAGCTATGTCACAACTCACCAAACCCTTGTTTGAACCTTGGAACGTGGATTTGTAACTTGCATGAAATGGCTTCAATGGATGTGGATCTTGATCTTGAAACCTAATTTGAAACAATGCCTTTGAATGCTTGAATGGATCTTGAACACTACATCAACATATTAGCTAAAATAACATTTATGATGTAAGGAGACTTTGACATGATAATGAGATCTTGATTGCTGCTATAATCTTCAATAATTTTGCATTTGAATGCCTTGAAATTCTCTTGAAATGATTCTATAATTCTCTTGTGAAAATTACTTGATTGCTTGAGAGTCTTATTAGATGAAACATAGTGAAAAAGCCTCTTATTTATACATATATGTTAAACATTAATTATTGAAATTCAAGTAACACAAGCTGAAATGTGAATACACATTTGAAATCATTAGAATATCGCTAAAAACATACTTGAAATTTAGGTCCTAGATCTATGTAAGGACCCATTTTCCCTTGGGTGAACGGGTCCTAGGTCACTTACCTAGGACACACATTCTCGAATGTTAAGTGTTATGATATGACATTAATGAATGTCAGGTTTTATCCTTTAGAAATTGCATTTAATTAGGCTTTGATTTGAATTAAAGGGACCAATTAAGGCATAATTAACCTCAATTAATTAATGAAACCCTAGATTAGTGTAAAATTTTAAAGACCAGTACACCTTACAACACCATAAATAAGGAAAAATTAAGTCCATCTTATTTAATAGGGCCCTAAACTTAAAGTGAATATGTAGAACACATATTACAACACTAAATTAAGGCATAATTTAGCTCATTTTATCATTAATATTTCCCAAATTAAGTGTGAAAAAGGGATACTTTTTCCTACACTACATTTAGCCCCTACTTTAGTGAGAGTATTACCCCATGTCAAACTCACACTAAGGTAGATATTTGAGACAATTATGTATGAAAAAATGACAAAGATAATCAATCATACACTATCAAAGCCTAGGAGAAGAGAAGAGCAGATCAAGCTTTGATTGTCCCAATATGATGTGGAACATGACTTTGTCTAGGGAAGGGGAGGATTAAGCTTCAACTATCCCAACACAATGTGGAACACGACTCTTTCTCTTATTTTCTCGCAAGAAGAAATCAATGTCCACTATGAAAACAACATGTTCGATCACACAGGCTATTGAAACCTCAGGCCATCCACTAGGTGAGCCCCCAAGGAAGTGGAAAATGAGAGAATCTTATTAGGCTCCCATACCATATCAAAGCTATCCTCCTAAAAAATTCAATAAGGCACCACACACATTTTGGTTTCGCACTTTATAAGGATTAACAAGTTGCATTATCACAAGCACCTACGAACATGGGAAGACTCCACTGGCAAGAAAAGTGCATTATCCTTGGTGGCCTTGATTTTAGGGGTGGGTTTGAGCTTCACAAGGTTAACAAGTTGTATTATGTTAGATAGTCATGAACAATATGCTAGTATAGTTTTG
>VDFB02026612.1:0-26411 GCA_007258455.2 Sequoia sempervirens | reverse complement strand
CACTAAAGACATGGTAAAATGTTGTTTTGTTAGTGGAAATGGGTTTTCCTTGGTCAAACCTTTAAATAAAATGAAATAAGAATGGAGAATAATGAATGAACAAAATATGATGTTGCAACTCACCAAACCCTAGTAATGAATTTTTGTAAACATGTATGAGATGGCTCCAATGGATCTTGAAACTTGCTTGAATGTGATAGACCTTGAATGAAATGCTAGCTTGAATCATAAAACCCTACATCACAATTGTTAGCTCAAAACCAAGCATGATGCATGGAGTCTTTGACATGATGCTTGATGCTTGAATAATGATCTAGAATGCTTGATGATCTACTATTGAAGACTCTTGACTACTCTTGTAGACACTTGAATGCTCTTGTGAACTCAGGCTTGCTATAAGGATGCTCATTCAACTTGCTAGGTGTAAAATGAGTGAAAGAAACTTGTATTTATACTTAATTATGTAATAATTCCCAAAATTACAACACTACAAGCTGACATCAAATCTAGAAGGATAAAATCCTACCAAAATTTTGAATTAATTTTGATTTTGGGCCACACAGGACTCATTCACCCAAGGTGGTGAATGAGTCCCATTAGGCATAATTTATGGGACCATTTTAAAAAATGATTAGAAAGGTGTGAAACCAAGTTCAGGACCCAAAAACCTATGTGAGACTCATTCACCCAAGGTGGCCAATGAGTCCCAAACCACTAAATTTGGGTCACACAAGCTGAAAACACCTAAATTATGATTGGATATTAATTTATGTGAGGATTATCCTCAAAAAGATGCATTAAATGAGGCTTGTGGATGCAAAATAAGGCCAATTAAAGCATAAAAAATCCCAATTATTAATGAAAACCCTAGAAAAATGTGAAAGTGTGTTACAACACTTTACAACACCCAAAATAAGGTAGGACTTGTTGTGCCTATAGAACACACACCCCATTCAGAACAGGGACCCTCTGTCTTTTCACTTCGTCGAGTCACTTTTGTCACCACCTCATTTCATGTGCCCCTATTTTGTGTCCTAAGTGGTCAAGGAATCCTAGAAGAGTCACTTTGAGTTGACCATGTTTTGCCACCCTCAAATTTTTAAGGCTTTAGGCCTTTGTAGAACTTCCTTAGTTGTTTTCCTTCATTCTTTAAGGTTGGCATCCTCCTAGCAACACGGGTCTGCCCCTACGGGCTACTCTATGTAGGTTTCCTTAGCTCCCTAGTCATTTTGAATAGCCTTCACACATCAACCTTCCACATTTGTGGGACCTACATCATCGACAGTTTTTTTCATCACTGACTACACAACGGACTCTACAATTCCTACTGTCATTTTGAAATGCCCATTCACAAACCATGAACGTCATCATATGAGTATTTATGAGGGGCATTAAATGTGTAAAAATCTATAAATAGCTCATTTCAAGCTGTCATTTTCATTTTTCAGAAGTTCAGAAGCCTATCAGAGCCCCCACCAATGCCGCCATTGTGTCTACCAAGTTCTGTCATCATTTGGAAGCCTTTGCTAGTTATTTATTCATCAATCTTCATCGAGTTCATAGGTTGGTTTTCTACTGCGAGCCATGCATTGAGTTTTCTTTGATTTTGGTAAAAAGTTATTAATTCTTTGGAAGAAAGCTTAAAAATCAACTATAAAAGACCTTAGTGGAAAAAACCCATGTCTTCAAATTTTGAGAAAACCTTTGAATCGAGGGCTGCTTGTAGAACTGGAGTTCCTCATGGTCGTTGTTCAACCAAGGTGCCCATGCCCTGTGGGCCCATTGTCTAGCCACTGTTGTCACCTTTGAAAATGTTTAAAACTTAAAATGGCAGACACCCCCATCAGGTTCACCCTCGTAGGAGGGCGCCCCTAATCATTCATCCTAAACTTAGCCAAATTTACAAACCCAAAATGGAAGGATCCTTTGATCCAATCAGGTTCGCAAGCACAGGCTTCCACCTTGGGGATGTCGTTGGTGTGTGACAATTCCAAACGGTTGTCTAGTGTCATCCTCCCATTAGGCGGGTCCCACCTTGGTCATTGCTATTCAAGCTTAACCTCTAATAAAGCACCCAAGTCTTGGTCCATTACAACGGTCTCCTCATGGACTAGCATCTGCAGATTTACACCTCGGCTTCACCATTTTAAATGGCTTGCACAACTCGTCCCTTCGCCTATCGGCCTCCACCATCTGAACCATGTTCCAAATAAAAAGAAAAGCAATTTATGCAATGTGGACCATCCTTTGTGGGTTTTTTCCAACTGTTTAATATTGTCCCAATCACCATTCAAAATGGAAAAAATTTAGCGCCCATTCGACTAGTAGGTTCTAATCCCACTGTCGCCATCTGGTCTCCTCATGAAAAAAAATGACTAACTGTTGGCCTTGTCATAGGTCCCCTATTCTGTAATTTCACTTGTGGACTACTGTGATGAGTTCACCATCTAAAAACAACCTTGGGTGAGTATCTCCCCACCTCGCGGAGCCTACAATTTCAATCTCCATCTGAGCTAAGTGAAAGTGACCAAGTACCAAGCCTTATGCCAGCTGCCTCTTGTGGGTAGATGTTTGCATACTTCGGTCTTGCTCCCATCATTCTAAATGGACATTGAATCCTGTCAGTCCACTACATGGGGCCTAACCCTACCATTTCCTCCTGACTATTCAATAACAAACTAGAGATGCTAAAGCCCTCTATGGACCCAATAATGTGGGCCTCCTTTGCCAAACTTTCATCTAGCTTTTGTTGTTCTGAATGACCAATCTCTAGTGCCCTCTTGCACCTTCCATCTTGCACTCCTTTTAAGTGGCTTGGGCTTCAATGATAAAGCAATGTCATCCCTTGAACTCCTAGGCCCGCATGGTGGAATGCCACCTGCGATTTGTTTCCTTACCAACATCATTTCAACAATGGAGCCTCACACAATGGACCTACCTTTTGCTTCCACATGCTTAAAAGATGAAATTAACACCTCCAAAATTTCAAAGTGATTTTGACCCATGTGTTAAAATGGCCTGACCTTCTTGGTAGACCCCACCTTGTAACCAAATCTCAATGTAGGTTAGGACATGTAGGCCGCCCTACCCTGATTTCCATCCCTTTTGCAACAACCTTCACAATAGTCACCAACCTAGGGAAGTCTGCACCCCTGGGTCCGCATTACTATAACTCCCTCTAGTGAAAGGCCAATGTCAATCTGAAAGAGATATTAGGATATTTAAATGATAAATCACCTAATCTAGCATTTTTTTTCTTTATTTCAGCTAGCATTCCTCAAATTTTTATGCTTGAATATGCTTACTACTATCTTGCCTATAGGATATATGGAACCAGCTGTAGGACCCTCTGAGATGGCTGTAGAGAAAGAAAAGGGGAAGAAGTCAGCTAAAGCACCTCAAGGGAAGGAAAATAAATACTAAATGAATTAAAAGTTCCAAGGGGAACCCCTCAATTATAGGGTCACTATAGATTGGAAGGAGATCTCATATACTAATCTGGGACATATTGATATCAATGAGTCCAAACAAAGGGTTTGAATCAACCCCACCACATAAAATGCTAGAAGGATTAGAAGTAGTGGGTTGGCTAAGGTTGTTGGGTTCCCACATACCCTTATAGCTCCTGAGCTCGTAATGGCCTGCAGGAAGGCATGCCAGGAGGACACAAGGAGAATAGTGGACAAAGATGGAAATATATTGGCTGATTTGTCTACTAAATCAATAGGGAAAACTTTTCATATCCCTACCTTTGGTGAAATGGAGGAAACATTCAAAGAGTATGCTAAGAAAATGAAATTTTGATCCTCTCAAGTGCAAGAAGCGTATCAATTAGTATTGGCTAAAGGAAAAGAGGGCCAATGCAAATAAAGTGCTCCAAGAGCTCTTCCAAAGCAATTTCTATGAGGATTACCATGACTTGGTAACCCTATTGAGTAGATTTATGGGCCTTCCAATTGTAGCCTTCTTTCAAGAGTGGATGTTATACTTTTTGGAAGAAATCCTTTGAGGGGAATCCAAATTCGATTGGGTGGGAATTATTAGAAATTGCTTGCATGAACAATTTTTGGTAGTAAATAGGACCTCACAATTATAAATGACATCATACTTGGTCTATCTACTAGCTAACCGAATGCAATACAAAGGATTATTTGTGGCTCCAAGTCAGACCCCAGGAAGGGAACTAAAGGTATATGATAAGTATCCCTAGCTCTAGTATAGGAACTTTAAAAGGGACTATTGTAGAGTCAATGATGCCTTCATTGGGCATATCATCAAGTTACTTGGTGGTGATTTTGAAAGAAGAGTCACCTACAGTGCAAATTCTTACATCCACTAGTTCAACTTTTTATTTATTCAATTTCCCAAATTTACATACATTCGAGCCGATGGTTTCTCAGAGAAACCATATAAGCTGCCCCAGTACCCAAATGATCAGTTGATACTACTTGAACTCTCTCGCCAGCTACAATGAGCACATGCCATCCTAAGAGAAAAACACCGACTAGGGATTCCTTATCCCCTTTCATTTGGTCAAGGGATGTATGCACTTCTCGCATTCCAGTGTGTGAATTATTTTGACAAGGAGTTGTTTGAGTACAAATTTGAATTCCATGGTGCCAAGCTACGAATAGATCTGTATGCAAAGTTAAAGAAGATGGTTGGGATTGAGTATGCCCATCTACATAATGTTGAGGACTTTTGGGCCAACTGTAGAGATGAAAAAGAAGTGTGTATGTGGAATTACATGCGGATGACAACCTATTTTTTCAAAATAGTGAACCTATTTTTGGTGCTAGATCAAATTATTGAGGATGAAACCACGGTGATTGGTCCTTGGTATCATGTTGTTTCCAATCTACTACTGCCCTTGATTGATTGGAACAAGGAATAAGTCAATGACCTTGACATTCTGATGAATCCCATTGAAGCAAGAACAAAAGAATGGATCAACAAGAAGATTACTCAATTGAAGCTATAGGGAGTTACCCTAACACATGGTGAGCTTGAGGACAAGTCAAGAAGCAAGATCGATAGTGAGACAACTATTGCCCCATCTGAAGAAACTTCAAGATCTCCTCCAACCTCTAGGTCAACAAAGAGAAAGAAATGGTTGAACATTAACCTAAGCCTAAGGTGTACTTAAGAAAGGCATCAGAATGTGAACCTTCCAAGAAACCAAAGAAATCAAGGATTTTTATAGAGATTCCTACCATTTAGGAGGACCTACTCCATGAAGGAGAGGAACAAGAGGTTGAGAAGCCAAAGTCCCCACCTATTGCCTCCACCCTCACGGTCACCGCTGCTACCGTCACCAACAATATTGCTCCTCCACCTGCCTCTCAAGCAATGGTTTCCTCTTCTCCACTAGTAGTGGACATTTCAATCCACCTTGCTTCCACCCCACTTGCTGCACAAGTAATGGTGATAGATTCTTCATTTTCTACCACTTCCCCACTCTCTTCCTCATCCATGTCTCCATCATCATCTCTTATATTGAGATTATGGATGCATAGTCCCTAAAGCTTTGGAATCTTTAATGGAGGACCCTTTCTAGGAAGTATAATCAACCAAATAGAAAGTGTTCAAACTTAGACATGCACAATGGAGATTCTATATTGATCTACATTATGAGATTGGATTGATTACAAATGTACAAAATTCCTTGAATATATAGGCATGAATGAAAACCTAAGATGCATGAGATGTTTCCATGTGTCATGATTTAACAACATGTGAACCCTATCTAGGAAATTATTAAATTTTGAGATAAGTTCTAGAAGGATAACTCATCTTCTAGAAGGAATCTTATCCCTACAAACATGGAAGGGGACATTACCCCATTTATTAAATGATTTATTAAAATATAACCTAGGACTAAATGATGCATGACCTAAGTTAACTTATGCTAGATTAATAATTAATTTAAATACACTAACATCTTCCACTGGCTACTGCAATGATTCCAATGCCCACTCTCTCACTCCTAGAGGCTTTCACTCAACACATGCAAAATATCCCAACAGAGCTGTTTGGGGTGTTAATGAACCTGGCAGTCCAAGCTTCCTTGGCACAGGTTGTTGCTAACCTTCTTGTCCCTCCTCCTCCAACTAAACCACCCATGATGGAGGAAATAATGAAAATATTAGAAGAGTTAGAGAGGCACGAGAGGGAAGCTGCCAAAGAAATGGAAGAGGAAGTAGATGATTATATCATGGGCATCTTAAATATTAGCACCTAGTAATTGATAAGTGGTGTGTGAAGAAGAGGAGGAAGAAACACAATCATCTAAAGAAGACATTAAGAATCAAGGCACAAAATATATTGTGGAAAGTTTTGACCAAGATCTTGAGGAAGAGTTGGCTCAACAACCCAAAAATGTCAAAGAAGAAGTAGAAAAACAACCCTTTGATGAGGAGAAGAATACAAAAGAGAAAATGGAGGACACCAAACCTCCAACTAGGGAACAATATGAGAGTCCCATGTGGGATAAGGAGATGCCCCTTTCAGAAGAACAAGAAGAAAATAAAAAAGATAAGCTTGAAGAAGAGGCCTAGCCAAGAAAGAGCCTAGAAATAGAGCATCATGAAGAACATGGGCTTGAGCAAGAGGAAGAAAAGAAAGCCTCTGAGGGAGAGGATAGCCCTAGGGAGTATACTGCCACTAAATCCTTAGGAAAAGAAATAGTATTCATATGGGATTCTAATGAAGAAGAAGAAGAAAATATAGAGCATGAGACTCTAGTTGGAAAAGTAACAAAAATCCAACCTATCCAATAAGAAGAAGGTGATCATGAATCACCAAAAGTGAAATCTTAGATGCCTGAATGGCTCAAGAATTAATTGGAGAAGAAAACCTTGAACCTGATGGATCCAAAGGAAAGGCTTGAAGCCATCTTGGCTTGAGCACAAACAAGTACAAAGAAGGGAAAGAAGCTGACAGTCATATCCCACCTGACGATGGATGTATTTGGATCCAAGATAGTGTAGATAGCCACCTTGGTGATGGGAGAAGAGGGGTTCAATTATAATATTTCTATCATTGACTTGGGGATAGGTACAAGAGAGAAAAAAATTGACCATCTCTAGGGATTTGTCGCCACCATTTTGCACCAAATGCATAAGGACAAGACCTCTAAGGAGGAATTAAAAGCACATGTGGGAAACTTGACAGCTTAGATTTAGCAATGGTCATTGAATGAGGAGCTTCCCACCACATTGTCAATGCCATCACAACTATTTTCCAAGGACCACATTGATAAGTTGGAGAAAAGAAAGAATTGGACGAAGGAAATAGAGAATTGGTTCCAATAGGTCCTCTACAATGGTAACATGGGCATAGGTCAAGCTTTCAGGACAACAAACAAGTTCTTAGAAGTGCAAAAGCTACTCAAGGGAATAAATAAATTTGGTACCAACTTTCCAAAGTTAAGAAGATTACATATCCTAAACTTGAGGCTATCCTCACGATACCTGAGACTTCCTAGGAGAAGGAGCTTGCTTTGGTAGAAGGAGATCATTGGCTCATGAAGACATGGAAGTTGGGCTTTGACCACAAAAAATAAGTATTGGAATGAGTGCTCCATGAAGTGGAGCTAGATATTGATTATTTCAAGGAAATCAAAGCGGCTTGTGAAGAATACCTAAGGCTAATGAAATACTTTGATATGCCCACCGTTGAGCTAGACCCGGAGAAGATAAAGCCTTACTTCCATAAGATGATGGAGAATGGGACCACAGATACACTAAGATCGGACTTTATGGGTTTTGCTGCATGAGCCTTTGCTCAATCTGAGTAGGAGATTGATGAGCCTAGTTTTTGGTCTAGTTTGGGTAAAATATATAGTCTATTTGCTCATTTATGTCTTGGATTTTAATGCTTAATTGTTGGTATTGACATAGTGTTTCCCTCAAATCATTGACATTTGACATTACCCTATATCTACAAGCTTTAATGATATTTGGAATAATATGTGGGTCGTCTATGTTTATTTGAACACTATTAATGGGTGTTTATTAGAGTGGTTATTGATGTGTAGTTATTGTGTTTACTAACCTTGGATTGCAAACTTAATACATCTAGTTATGGAGGACACCACTAGCTAGGCATGCACCATAACGTTTAGTTGAGAAGCCACTCCAGGTCAAAGGCAGCTGGTAGTAGAGATTCTTCATGCAACTAAATGTAACTTCCTTGCAGTGGACCTTAATGATCAAGCATGCATGGGCGTTACTATTGTGCTAGATCTGCACTTGACTTGCATGTCTGACCGAATTCCATGCACACGTAACTGCCACTTCTCTACTTTCCCCTACTTTCCCTAAATGGCATCCTCCCAATTGTGGAGTTGACTACCTTGTTATATGTAGTATAAATAATAATTTGATGCTCCTTCAGTAGGTTGCATGATTCTACATTGTACTCTCATTTTAGTGATATAGATGCATTACTCTTTCTATGCATGATTTACAGTGAATAAAAATAAAGTTCTGAGTTCAAACATATGAGTTGTTGTTAGTGTAGAGGATACTTATCCAAGGGGGCCCACTTGCTGAGTAATTTTTTCTCTTAGTTTAGTATTAGCTTAGTATTACTTATCGTTTGATACTTAGTTTGAAATCTAGCATTGACTTTTCCTATAGCCACTAGAAGTCCATTCTATTTCTCTTCCTGTAGCCAAAGTAGATAGAGTAGTTCCTGTTTGTTGCTCAAATCTTTCATTCTTGCTTTGCATTTCAGCTCAACATAGTTGTTGGTTGATGCTCAATATTTTCTTTCAAGCATTATATTTCTTAGCTATAGTATGCAATGACTACTTGAGCCCCTAGTGCACATACAGTGCTAACCCATTTCAAGTTTATGTCCCTGGGTTGACAAGTTAAATGCACCTTCATAATGGTTGAATGAATATTCAGGTTAGATGTCCAATCTCTAAATTATGGCTGTAGAAGCCCAGTTATGAAATAATTTTAGGAGGCAGACATTTTTGGCATCATTGTCGAGGATGGTGTCAAGCTAGGAATTTTTTGGATTCATTGGTAGTTTTGTTGTAGTATCTTTGGAAGTTGTTCTTAGCATAATCTCATATAGGAAGTAATGACCCTCCTGATTCTTTACCAATCTTTTGTGTGAGCTAATTGATAGTGAGTGATACCACATGCATAGAGGAAGGAGAAGGGATGCTTATGGGGACTCACAAAAGTTTCTTTTCCTAGGAGGAATCAATGAGGGCTGCACTAATGCTTTGGACCTCATGGCAGGAGGGGATAACTCCCAAGTTCCTTGGGAAGATATCAAGAAGATATGCTAGAATTATTACAGGGAAGCGTCAACGAAAGGGAGAGCTTATCAATCATCCATGGGTAAGTCAACTACTAGTGGAGTTTCAAGAATGGAGATCACTATTTTTTTGAAAAACTTCAAACAAGATATTATTAACAATATAGCTACTCAGCTAGATACACTTGAGGCCAAAAAGAAGTAACAGGAGGCAAAAATGATGTTGACAGAGTATTGTCTTCATTGTAGACAAAAGAAGAGGGACTGAAAATGTAAGATGGTTGCTAATCTGGAAAGTAAGCATATTCCACCTGAGTTCAAGCCAATTTAGATTGAAGAAGACCAATTCTACTATGTTGCACAAAGGAAGCCTTGGGCCCCAAGATAAGGTATGCCACTAGATCCACTATCCTCTGTTGGACCATATTTTAACTCTTATTCATCTGGCAACCAATAGCAGCCCCCATATCCACCTAGTTATGGAGGATATCCACAACAGCCTTGGAGTAACCCTCCAAATGCTTCCCAAATAGCCATTGCAAAGTCCCTCCACATTATGGTAAAACTCGTGAATTCTGGCAAGCACTCTCTGGCAAGCATTGAAACCACCTCTAGGAAATTGGTAGCAAACAAATCAATGGAGAGGAGGGCAACAATGGCCTACCCAAAATACCACCTACATGCAACCACCTTCTTAGCCCCAACAACCTACTTTAATGCCTTTGTAAGGAAAATTAGATGTGGAAACAATTCTCCTAATGTCAATACCTAAGGAAAGTATGTAGATATACTTTTTAATTTTTCCAATTAAAATTCAACTAAGATGCACTATGAAATAGATAACAGAAATAGAGTATTTGACAATCACACATGAACATGAGATATATGTGGGAAAACCCTTATGGGATAAAAACCCACCATAGCAAGAGAAATCACTTTGTATTATAGTAATGAAATTACATACAAATTCTAGACTTACCTTTCTAGTGTCATTATACAGCAGCATTCACCATTAATATTCTTGTACAGGAATCTTCACGTTATAGTCCACAGAATTCATCCACTGATATAATCACTCAACAACATGTCGATTCAACCAACTGATTACAAACTGTAATCACAGAGTATATCCATGTCAAACTTTGTCTGTAGAACTTCCTTACAAAACTGTCACAATGAACCAACTGTTAACTATTCACATTCGGCTCCTCCTATTCATCCACGAGATGCCACATCAGAAAGTCTTACATTGGAATCTCGGTGAGACACTAACAATTTCTCGCCAATGCCACATAACCTTCATACCGATGTCACCAAGAGTCACCGTAGTTGTCAAGATGTTCTGTCGAGCTTCATGTGTTACACCGAGTCATCAAGCAATTGCCCAGACCTATCGCATTCGATAGGAGATCATAGCGAGTCACCAAAGGTATACTGAAGACACAAGTCATATCAATCTCCAAAGGATAGTCGGCAAGACATAACACCTTTTTCGAGAGTTCATACCGAACTCCAAGACTTAGCCTAAAGTGTTCATTTGTTGCCAAGACATCACCCTTCGCTAAGACTTTACTCTGAGATCTCTAAGCTACTCCGAAGACTCTTCAACATCGGCAAGACTCATCAAAGTCGCTGGGACTTCTTACTGAGACCATCATGTTCCACCGATGACAAACATTCACCAAGAGCTTCACCGAAGACTTCAAAAGGTGTTCTATCGGTGAGACCTTCAACATTCGTTGAGATGTCTTCCCAAGATCCTTGAGTTACCCCGATAGCCATCGGCTATCGGCAAGACAACCTTCAGTCACTAAGACATTTCTCCAACCACTTTGAGTTACTCTAAAGAACGTTTGGATGTGTCCCCATCGGCAAGACTTCACTATTCTCTAAGACCTCACACCAGGATCTATATGTTAGGGTGAAGACACAAATAGTATTCTTGTTGGCGAGACTTTAACACTTCGTTGAGACTTCTTAGCGAGAACCCTTAGTTATCCTGAAGACCATAGTCACCAAGAGTCTTCTTGATACATGATTGAATGGCCTTTTGGCCAGAGGTCTCCTGAGTGCTAAGAGATCATAGCGAATACACTATGTCACAATGATAGACCAAAGTGTAACCTTTCAGCAAGACAAAAGCTAGGTCATAGCGACCTGTACAAACCAGAATGAATCAAAACTACTAGTCGGCCAGACATGATAGATGTCATACTGACTTTTCTCTAATGGAGGTTTCAGCCTATATAGTTTGAGGCACATATTTCCAACCTCCACCTCCTAAATCTAATGCACCTAAAATAGCTCAGCCCACACCCAATCCTAATAATAAGCCTCAACAACAATCATAGATTCTACTGATTCATACGATTCAAATGAAGCTATCAGCCCCTTCCAAGCCCATCATTACTGAGCTTCTAGTGGAAGAGGAGGAGGAGCCTTTGAATGATCCTATTCAACCAAATATACCTAAAATTCCTAAACCATTCCAAGCCAAAAAAACTGAGCAAGAACCACCATTTCCTCAAAGACTAGAATTTTCCAAGAAGAAGAAAGAAAAGGAGGATACTACTTTTGACATCCTAGATCAGCTAAAGCATATATGTGTTCAAATACCCTTGTTTTAGGCCATAAAAGATGTTCCAATCTATAGAAAATCCATTAAGGAAGCTTGTCTTAAGAACTAAGGAAGGAAGAAGAAAGACCCAACTACAGTTCATGTGGTGGGCCAGCTAGCTGATATCATGTTGGGAAAAGTGACTAAATTCCTAAGTATAATGACCTAGGCAGTCTTGTGGTAGTAGTTTCCATAAATGGGATTCAAGTGAAGAATGATCTGATTGATTTAGGGGTAGTCATCAATGTAATGACTAAAAACATCCTGCAACAACTAAATATTATCTATTAAGCCTGATGGTGTAGTGGAGGATCTTGTGGTAGTGCTAGACTCTTGGGAATATCCAATAGATTTTAAGATTCTTTCTCCTAAGGCCACACTACACAGGTATCCCATTATCCTTGGAAGACCTTGGTTGGCAACCGTAGATGCCTACATTGGATGCCGGTCAGGTGACATGACCATTTTAGGTGGAAGGAGTACTAAAAATTTTGTTCTTTATCCACCTACTCAGCCATCTCATGATGAAGAAGATTTTGTATGGCCACAAGTTGGTGAAGAGGTTGAAGAAGTTAATTTTGTGGCACACCTTATAATGCTAGGAAGGAGCTCTTTCATGAAGCTCCAAGATGAAGATGAAGTTTTGTTTAACATCATTCAAAACCATTATGGAGTAGAGGACATGTCATCTTCTACTTCGGTTAGCACACTTTTGCCTATTCTTCCTACAACCATTGTTCCTACAGATGTTTTTCCTGCAGATGTTCTTCCTACAGCCACTGTTCCTACAAATGTTGTTTCTATAGATAGACTTCCTATAGCAACATGTGTATTCCATACATTGCTTCCATGTGAACTAAAGGTACCATGTGTTAATGAAGTAGCCATGGTAGAATTAACTACACAAATACAAGTGTCAGAAGGAAAATATCTGAATGTCAATAATAAATTGAATGAAATGCAACAACTATTGTTGGAAAATCTATTAAGATCCCATCAACATGCATTTGCATGGAATTATCATGACATGAAGGGAATGGATCCTAAACTTTGTACCCATAGAATTTATATCAGAAATGATTACACTCCAATAAGACAACCACAAAGGAGGATTAACTCTACACTAAGAGAAATTGTGAAAGAAAAACTACAAAAATTTCTACATGTAGGATTTATCTATCCCATTTCAGATAGTCAATGGTTGTCTCCATTGGTGATTTTTCCCAAGAAAGGAGGGAAGTGGAAATTTTGTGTTAATTACAGAGAACTTAATGCTGCCACCAAGAAAGATCACTTTCCTTTACCTTTCATTGATCAATTTTTAGATACACTTGCAGGAAAGCAATACTTCTCTTTTCTAGATGGATTCAGTGGCTTCAACCAACTCCAAATTGCACCAAAAGACTAGGAGAAAACCAAATTCACCTATCCATGTGGTACCTATGCCTATTCGGTACTCCCATTCAACTTATGCAATGCAACCTTCTAAAGGGAAGTCATTGGTATATTTTCAGACATTTCTCATGATTGCGTGGAGATTTATATGGACGACTTTGTAGATAAGCCAGGAAGAGCTAATGTTGTTACATATTTCCTTTCAAGGCTGACTACATCAGAAGAAAACCAACCCATAGATGACTCTTTTCCTGATGAGCATCTATTCTCCCTTAGTGTAAAAATACCCCGGTATGCTAACATAGCCAACTACTTGGCCACAAGTAGATTTCCTTCTCATTTCTCCCCAAAAGAGAAAAGGGAACTCATTGAAAAATCTTTTCCTTTCTCTTCGATTGTTGTATGTTTGTTTTACACTAGACTTGACCATGTCATGAGAAGATGTGTGAGAGAAGATGAGACTTATGAAATTTTTCATGCATGTCATAATGAGCTATATGGAGCACACTTTGCAGAAAAAAGGACAACAATGAAGATCTTGAACACAAGATACTACTAGCCAACACTCCATAGAGATGTAGGAAGGTATACCAGAAAATGTGATAGATGTCAAAGAATGGGCAAACCAACCAAATATGATGAAATTCCATTGTTCCCTCAGATAGTGATCACTCATTTTTGACAAATGGGAATTAGATTTTGTGGGACCAATTGACCCTCCATCAAATGGTAAGTCTTACATATTGGAATGCACTAATTATGTAAAAAATGGGTAGAGGTCAAGGCCATGAAGCATGCAAAGGATAACAAAGTTGAAAAGTTTCTTTATGAGGAGATTTTCACAAGATATGGAGTTCCAAGAGAAATAGTAACTGGCCAAGGGACACAATTCACATCAACTCTTTTTGCAACACTAGTGAATGAGCATAACATCAGGAACAAAAAGTCTACTCCTTATCACCCCCAGGCTAATGGCCAAGTTGAGGTGACAAACCAAGAAATTGAAGCTATTCTAACCAAAATTGTAGCTATTTAGAGGAAATATTGGGTGAATAGATTACCCGAAGCTATTTGGGCCTATAGGACAACATGAAAAACAACTACGGGCTTCACCCCATTTGAGTTGTTGTATGGAAAGACTGTTGTGATTCCAATCTAATTTGAACACAAAACTTTGCAAATTGTAGTGGATTTAGGGATGGACATTTCTGAAACACAGAGAGAAAGCATCATGCAGCTAAATGCTTTGGATGAAATAAGGAGAGCAACCTTGCAGTATGCTAAAGTAGTGCAAAACCAGAGAATCAAGTGGCATGAAATATTTATCAAAGAAAAGAATTTCAAACCAGGATATTGGGCCTTGCTCTATGATTCCAGATACCAGAACAATGTAGGAAATTTGTAGATGAGATGGATAGGACCCTACAAGATTGTTGAGGTCTTTCCCAATGGATTTGTCTAGCTTACCACCATTAACCCTATTAGGTTCAAATTACTTGTCAATGGTCATCGCCTCGGGTTATATGATAAGCCTGCTTCTAAAGAAGAATTCCTACGACAATTCACCCAAGACTTAGAGCTTCCTGCAGTTGAAGGCAGTGGACCTAGTGTCCCTCCTTTAGTCTAATTAAGGTACGTAATTTTCATAATAAAGAATTTCACTTATGTGGAAGTCCATTTCTCTGTCATCCACCCATCCACCCATCTGTAGCACCCTTTTCTCTCTTCTATCACTTCATTCCACCCCATTCCATTCCACCCCATCTTCATTCATTGCTCAATCCACTTTCCAACAAGGTGAGTGTTACTTATCCATGATCTTTGCAGTAAATCATCCACACATTTAGGTATGTGTGCATTAATTTCTATCTTAATCATGGGTATGTGTAGGGTAATGATTGGGAATAAAGTGGCAATATGATGGCATGTGGCTGACAACTTTTTTTTACCCAAAATTGATGAAACAAAAATGATTTTTAAAGGAGATTCTCAGCTTTCCACCAATATAAATTATGCTTTACTTTGAATTTAATAAGTAATTATTATTCATTTTCTATTTGAATTACAACTAAAGTCCTAATTGATAGCCTAATTGAAAAACATATATAGATTTCCAATAGTATCACATTTTTTGAATCCAAAACATGTGTCACATTCTATGCTTTGCATAGTATAGGATTAAAAGAAGAAAATTTGAATTTCATGAAGTTTTGACCAAGTTAAGGTGGTCAAACATATGATTTTTTATATTTTTTAAAAGTTGTAGTAAAAAATCATAATTAATTATTTACTTGGAAAAAAATTACAAAAAATATGCATCACATCGGGACATGAGTCCTCTACTTATATTTAAAATATTATAAAAATATATTATCATTTTATTGTGGTTAGGGTGGTCAAATAGACACCTACTTCTTCTTTTTTCCCTAAAATTTAAGTACTACTGCATTGAAATTTCAAATTTTCACCAAATAGATATATTTTTTTTAAAACAAACCTAGTAGTTTAGAAACTACATTCAATTTTCTACAGATTCTATTCTTACATATTTTTGAAATAATATGGATAACTTATTGAAATTTTTACGTCAAGTTGCCTAACTCTAATTTTTTTTATTTTTTTGCCACTTAAGGGCCTATTGTTTCCATGATGATCCTACACATACCTTGATCTTTTAAGTACATTTATTTAATCATTGTACATTAGCATAGGTATTCACATAATTTCCGTCATTTCTTTTCAATTGCCACTCCCATCTTACATGTGTGGACACATGTCCAAATTTAGGCTGGGTGGAGGGAAATGGAAAAGATGAAAATATTTTATTGTCCATGTGTTAAACCATATTAGGTTGTGTCAAAATTTTAAAATGAGCTGATTGAATGAGTGAAATGACAAAAACTGCAGTTGCCAATTCTTCCTATCATAACTTCCCTCTATCATTTCTTTTCTTGCTATTATTTCCCTATCCTAATCTTGAGTTGTAAGCAAGAAGACAAAACAAAAGAAAGAAAATACAATTGACACAGATACTATAGGGAAGCACATTTGATTTTCAGAAGGGGAATTGCAGAAAAAGTTGAAAGGAGTTGTAGAGCATTTGTTGGATTGCAAACAATGGGAGGTGGGTTAGTTCGAAACAAACCCACGATGGAAGATATTTTACTACAGAATGCACAATGCCTGGTTGAATTTGAAAAATATGGATGGATAGACTACTTTTTGAAACTAGATGGTTTTGATGAAGGCATTTCCCTTGAATTTTCCCAGACATTTTTGGAAGGAAAAGCCACAGTAAAAGGGTTAGAATTCGTAGCAGCAGAGGAAAGAATTGCAAAAGTTACAGGGTTACCTACTGATGGAAAAAATTATCATATTTCCAGAGATGGTAGATCAGCTAGAGATGAATTCATAGAGCCAAAGGATCCCCCATTGACCATAGACAAGTAGGGCACAAAAATAATGTCTCTACCCGAGCCATAGAAGCAAATAGCTATGTATGCCATCAAATACATTACTTCTGAGGGCCACCAGTCAAACTTGCATTTTTTCCACTTCAAAATTTACATGAGGCATGGGAGGAGGATGAATGTACCTAATGTATTGTATAATCTTCTCTCAATCATGGCAGTCGAGACCCAGAAAGGTAGGGATAATTCTATTTCCCACCATTTCTTGATTAAATTGCTAGTTGAAAAATCTTTGTGTGATGTTTCTAGAATGAATTGGGAAGAGTTTATTAAGGTTGATCAAGATTATCACCATGATGAGTTTGTCGATGTTGAAAATTTTCCACCTAGGGCTATACCTCGATCTCATAGGTCTAGCAGGAGGGTAAGCACAATGCAAGCCATTCCTAGTTCTTCAACCTCTAGCATTGGCTTTGGTATAAATCCTCCTGTAGCAAAGGAAACCATCAAAATTAGTTCTTCTGGAACAAAGCACTCAGAAAAAGAAATATCTTTCTCATACCCTGATGATGATGAAGTTCCACTCGAAACCCTCATGAAAACTAGGGCACAATAGAGGGAGGTAGAAATAAGAAAAGGAAAGGCTAAAACACAGCCTATGGAAATAAAAGTACCAAGCTCAAAAAAGAGGAAATTTGATACCATTCCTCTTGTAACCAAAGGAAGACATGAAGGACCTACCAGAAAATCAAGGCCAGCCAGGCTTGTCTAGAAAAGCCCTAAACTTGATGAGACCCCACATGAGGACACTGAAGCTCCAATGGAGGAGGAGTGTGTTGAAGAAGAAGAAGAAGGAATATTTAAGGGAGCAATAAACATAACACTAGCTGATCTTGCTAGCATTGCAGAGGAATTGGAGGAAAATCAGAACTTCCTGCAGCATGAACAAAAGATCTTGTAGCAACAACCAAAACTAGAGAAAGAGTTCCTACAGTCGCAACAAGAGTCCCTATAGTGAAAGGAAGAAGAAACAACATCCTCACATCTGGAGACAACTGGAAAGCCTGAGTCTATGCAAATAATGCCATATGAGGAGTTGTCATCAACTAAAAGACTGGTAGGCATTCATAATCCTCCTAATTTTTTAGTACATGTAGCAATTTTGAATCTTTGGATAGAAATACAAAGGGAGGAAAAATGGAAAAGGGAAAATGGAAGTTAAAGGAATAAATTCAAAGGAAGGATGAGGAAATTGAGGAGAAAAATGTGGAAATTGCTACCCTAAAGTAGAGGGTAGATGATATGGCAGCTTTGGCGCCAAATATTTTGGAATGTAGAGAACCCCCGAGGGTCTATGCTCTACTCCTAAAAGAGAAGTATCTCTCTTTATCTCTCTTTTAAGATGTCAAGACTTTCCTCATGTTTGAATCCTTCTATTTGTACCCCTATGGAATTTTTCAATGCTTATAAGATTGCTTCCCCTAAAATGAAGAATTTGTTATGTGAATTTTTTTCACATAATTATGTTGTCACAAAAGACCATGAGTGGAACCCACCGTTGTATGTTGGAGATGTTCAAATGAGAGAATTCATGTCTTGGGTGCAAAATGAAATTAGTTGGGGAAAACAACACGGTGTTTATAAACAATTGGAGTTTGATATCCCTTTGCATGTTAGAGCTTAATCAAATAACCCAAGGGATATTTACAAAGAATGGAATAGAATTTTGCTCAGACTGAGCTATGGAAATAGGATTATGCCTTGGATTGAGGCAACTTACACTGGGTATGAGGTAAAAATAGTAGCAGAAGAGGAAACCATGAGGAGATGTTTATCCCAAAGATGGAATAGTTTGACCGATGAGCTAAAATAGGCAGAGCCTCATTCCATCCATAATTATGTTGTAGCATTCAGAAGAATTGAGAGTCATCTTTAGATTGGAAGAACTCAGGGGACAACATTGGCTTCCCTTGAATTTTTAGCCACCCATGCTCATGTGGCCTATTCCAAATTTTAGATTCTACCAAAGTGATATTGTTGCAAAAAGGCAGAGATGGGATAGATTTGACAGATTGGGAGGATTCTATTGGGATCTTGACTCACACACTATAGCCACTAATGTTGGGCAACTCTCAATTGAAAATTTCAAAGCTTTGAACAAGCAAAAGAACAACTCTTCCCTTGTTGGAGGACCAACAAAACATTAGGTTAGGGGAAGTGATGAGCCTAGTTTTGGGTCTAGTTTGGGTAAAATATATAGTCCATTTTCTCATTGATTTCATGGATTTTAATGCTTAAGTGTTGGTATTGACATAATGTTTCTCTCAAACCATTGAAATTTGACATTGCCCTATCTCTGCAAGCTTTAATGATATTTGGCATAATATGTGGGTCATCTATGTTGATTTGCACATGATTAATGATTTTTTCTTAGAGTGGTTATTGATGTGTAGTTATTCTGCATACTAACCGTGGACTGTAGACTTAATACATCAAGTTATGGAGGACACCTCTAGCTGATCATGAACCATAACATCCATCTAAGAAGCCACTCCAGGTCAAAGGCAGCCGACAGTAGAGATTCTTCATGCAACTGAATGTAACTGCCTTGTAGTGGACCTTAATGATCGATTATGCATGGGCATTACTATTTTTCTAGATCTACACTTAACTTGCATGTCTGACTAGATTCCATGCACATGTAACCACCACCACTCCACTTTCCCCTGCTTTCCCTAAATGGCATCCTCCAAGTTGTGGAGTTGGCTGCCTTGTTAGTTGTAGTATAAATAATAATTTGATGCTCCTTCAAGAGGTTGCACGATTCTAAATTGTACTCTCATTTTAGTGATATAGATACATTACTCTTTGTATGCACGATTTACAATGAATAAAAATAAAGTTCTGATTTTGAACATCTGAGTTGTTGTTAGTGTAGAGGATAATTATCCAAGGGGGGCCCATTTGGTGAGTAATCCATTCTCTTAGTTTAACATTAGCTTAGTATTACTTTTCGTTTGATAATTAGTTTGAAATTTGGAATTAACTATTCCTGCAGCTACTAGAAGTCCATTTTGTGTCTGTTCCTGTAGCCAAAGTAGACACAGTAGTTCTTGTTTGTTGCTTAGATCTTTCATTCTTGCTTCACATTTTAGTTCAACATAGTTATTGGTTGATGATCAATATTTTCTTTACTTCCCTTTTAGCAATTTTCTTTCAATCATTGTGTTTCTTAGATGTAGGACACAATGACTACTTGAGCCCCTAGTGCACATATAGTGCCAACCCATTTCAAGTTCACATCCCTGGGTTAACAAGTTAAATGCACCTTCATAGTGGCTGAATGATTATTCAGGTTAGATGTCCAATCTCTAAATTATGGTTGTAGAAGACGAGTTATGAAATCATTATAGGAGGCAAACAAAGATAAATAATATGCAAAAATGTGACAGGGACTAGGATGATATTACAAGAAAATCTAGGAAATTGAATTTCCAAGTGATCCAATCATATATAATGGAATTGAACAAGCTCCAAGCATTGATTAGAAAATTTGTGGAATATGCCACCATCAAGAAAAATGAAGGAAATTTGATTATAAATGATGAATTCCTCACAGTGTAGCTACAACAAAAGGAAATCAACTAGAAGACAAAAGAGCGACAGTGTTGGCCACTAAACGACAAAATAGGCTAGAAGACAAAATGTAATTTTAAATTGTAAATTATTTGGGAGTAGGTGAAACCCTAATTTATAGTGAATATTGGCCACACAATGAAATGAAATATTTTCCATTCATTTTTCTTTTTGGACAATATAAATAGGGCATCTCCTCTCATTTTCAAGAGAGAGTTGAAGTGTTGTAAAGGCATGTTGCTAGAATGTTAATAGAAATTCAATAATTTGGTGGATTCTTGAGTTCCAACTTCATGTTGCATGACTCTTCTTCTCATAGTTAGTGAATTTGGATAGATTTACTTTTTTGTTCTATTTGTTTAGTTTTCTTTAGTAGATTAGTTAATTTTGTTCATTTATTGATGATAAAATATAGTGTAAAGCTAGTCTAAACATAATATGAATGTTTCACTTAAATTCTATCTCTTGTTCATGTAATGGTGAATGAAAGGTTGAAATCTCTAGGACCTTAAGAAGATTGCATAGGACACCATGACAACTGTAAGTTGCTTTGGTTAAAGTGGAACCTTTTTTTGGGAAGGTTGTCCCGCTAATGGGGTCCCCATTATTACTATTAATTGATGCTAGATTGGAGTCCTAGGAACCTCCTCCTTCCACCTTGCCTGACTTTATTTTAAATAGTGACTTTGAGACAAGGTTCATTTGCACATTATGAACTCTGGAAAGAATTAGAAATAGGAGTTTTGGACTGTTGTTTGTGTTAGGAGTTAGAGATGGGATATCTAACAATTAAATCAAATTTAATTAATAAACATAGAAACTAAAACACACAGAATAAACATAACACAAAAATTTAGCGTGGTTCACCCAATCCGAGCTACATCCACCAAACCATAGCCATCTAATACTTTTATTATCTAGTGCAAAAATTATTACAATCTTGTGAATAATCACATTTTTTATCATCTTTGTAACCCCATCCCAACCCCTTACAACAAACTTTTAGAAGCCTTCGAATTAGAGGTTTTACAAAAGTCACAGTTTCTTTTCTTTTTTTAGGAGGTTACTTTTCCTTTAATATTTGTGTGTAGCGAAAAAATAGCAAAATTAACCTCAAGTGACTTAGGGGCCGGTCACCATGGGCTATCTGATGTATGATCAGTCACCACATACCAACAGTTTGAACCTATAGCAATAGTGCATCAACTTTCCCATCTTAAGAAATCCATATGAAGAACTAATTCCCATCTGGTTGAACCCATGTAAGGTTTCCCTGTGATTACCAACAAGATCACATTGAACCAACTAAGAAATTCCCTTCACAAGGTATGACACAGAGCACGAGAGACAGCAGGGGTAGTTTTCTACAACTTGTTTGTAGGAGACTGTGTTTCAAGAGAGGTGATGCACCTATGCATTACCTATGTTGAGAAGTGCATAAAACACCCATTAACAGAACTGGGATTATAATTAGGGCCCTTTTGAGTTAAGTTAGATCAGATTGGGTCATTCTCCCTTGAAAGATTCCAAAGAGTTTTAAGATCAACACCAAACAAAGGGGAATTTTAGGAACTGTAGCTCCCTACAAGGGCTAGAAGGACTCAAAGATCAAAGTCAGTCTCATCCTCCTCATCCACTTCATTTGATTCACCCCTATTCTCCTTCCATTTGATGCACACTCGTCCTTCCTCTTCAACCTCCATCTCTTCCACTTAGCCATCCTAAACTATTTCAACCACTTGCTTCCCATAGTTAGTCCCTGTCTTCCAAGTCCAAGGTGCATTCCCAACTATCAATACCCCTATGTAGGCCCAAGTTACTGTTCAACAAAAAATACCACCTTTTCCCCACCTCATGGCTTGGCTAGGGAACAACCCCTCTCCATTGCTATTCAATGCTTATCATGACATGCCTAAGAACCCAGAGAGCTTCTGCACGAAGTTCAATCCTCTGGGTCTACAAAGGATAGTTGAAGATGGCATTAAGATATTCTATACAATGTTGAAAGATATATAGATCAATCATGAGGATGTGGAATGTAGACCTTTTCCTTATTCTTTGGGAGAGGAATCCTTCTACTTGTACATCAACTTGCGAATGGGATCAATTACTACTTGGGATATCTTGAAGAATGCATTCTTGAGGAAGTACAAAGTTCCAATCACCCCCTTAGAACTATATCAACAATTCATGGTGATTCATAGGGAGGTTAATGAACCAATCAAATGATTGGTTCCATTGAGCATACATGAGACTGCAAGCTCCATATGTGCTCAATGATGCTGTTGTTTTTCTAATTTATGATGTTTCTTTGGACAACGTCACTACATCATTGGTGAAAAGAATGAACCCACCACCAACTCAATTGGTGAATGCTTATGTTGAGGCAGTCATAGCCAACACCGACTTGTGGAAAAATATCTCTGGTTTGCTGCCCTCATTGGGATAGGTTGCCCATCCTATATAGATTCAAGGACTCGATCAAGCTTTCCAACACTAGACACCCCTCATGAATCAAGTACCATGGCTGCCCATAGTCCCTCACCTAGGGAAGCCTATGAATCAAGCACCTCTCATGCCTCATTACTTGTGGCCCCAACAATAGGAGGTTTACTCGTAGCAACTAGAAGTTCCACTATATCTACAAGGGCTTGAATTCCTGCCCGCTCAGAACCATACGAATCTTTTGTGCTTGTGGTCAATTAAGCTCCATTTCCACGAAGTGAAAGAAACAAGCTTGAGACTGAGGCTACCACCCCAAAGAACGAAGAAGTAAAAGAGGTAATTAACAAAGAAACCTTATCTAAGCTCTTTAATTCTATAGATAATGGTCTCGTAGATGAAGAAGATTCTCATGAAGATGAAGTTCAAATGTTCCATCAAAGAGCATCTCCCTACAACCTAAGGAATAGACAAGTAGGGGGACTATTCACTACTTCCTATTGACATTATGAATGCATACAGTCCCTGAAGCTATAGTCTTCAATGGATGACCTTTTCCAAGAAAGATAATCAACCACATAGAAAGTGTTGCAACTTAGGCATGCACAATGGAGATTTTATATTGATCTACATTATGAGATTGGATTGATTAAAAATGTACAAGATTCCTTGAATATATAGGCATGAGAGAAAACCTAAGATGCATGAGATGTTTCCATGTGTAATGATCTAACAACATGTGACAACATGTGAACTCTATCTAGAAAATAAGTTCTAGAACAACAACTTATCTTCTAGAAGGAATCTTATCACTACAAACAAGGAAGGGAAATTACCCCATTATTAAATGATTTATTAAAAATGCAACCTAGGACTAAATGAAATATGACCTAAGTTAACTTATGCTATTGTAATAATTAATTAATTACACTGACACTTCCACCCTGCCTAATAATCTCAGCACCCCGCCTATTCCCAATGCTAGAAACAACCTAGGCTATCCCTATGTGCCTACAAAATACTTGAACAAAAATAGATAGCCAAACCAAACACAAAATCAGCTAGCGAGCACTTCCATAGGTAGATCCTTTGAGGCTGAGATTGAGCAAACGGGTGAGCATGTTGCTGAAGAGTTCAAGAAAGTCAAAATCAGCTTGTCTTCTTTTGAGTTGCTAAAAGTTCCTATAGTTAGGCATGCCTTCTTTAGGGTAATTCATGGGACCCCTTCCTCCAAGGAAACACAAGAAATGCTAGCCAAGAAGGTCTCTTTGGAAGAGCCCCCACATGAGCCCGTACTTCAAGAAATCATAGGTAAAAACAAAGATGTCCCTACAAATCAACAAATTGGAAAATAGCCTGCTAAGGAGCAAAGTCAAGTGAAAACCAAGGAAAGAACCAATGAAAAGGAAAAAGTCTAAGTTTCCCAGGCTGACACGCCTATGGGACTCTTCCAAGGAAGGTTTGAAATGCCCCCTTTTCTTACCACTATTCAAGTATTCAGGAAGAACCTACATAATTTTTTAATTGACTCAGGAGCATCAACTAATGTCATGCCTTTGGCTATATGCAAAGCTCTTGGATTTTTCCCCACACCCTCAAGAAGAAAATTAACTCAATTGGATAAAAATGAGGTGAAAATAATTGGAGAGATCAATCATATCCCTACACAGATTGCTACAGATCTGAGGGTACAATAGATTTTTGACATCCAAGTTGTAGATATTCCTGACACATAAGGAATAATCTTGGGATGAGACTTCACTTAGGCATTGAATGGATATGTCACAACTTATTTCTCTCACATGTGGTTTTTTGTGGAATGTACTACCAAACCAGATCCGCATAGATCATGAGCCATGTATGAATTTCATGATTATGGAGTATAACAACACTAATGAGGTGTTGTTTGTTGAAACTGAGCTGGGAAATTATTTTCCCATAGTATATCAAGAAGAATCAGAACTTCAAAAAGAAGAGATGATTGAAAAAGTCCTTTTAGTACTAAGTAGCTCCCCAGCCAACTTTTCCTATGCACCTCAAAGCATAAAAATGTTGGTAGAATCAGATGATAATGAGTCGTAATACCATGGTAACTTGTGACTGCTAGATGGATTTCAAGATTTCATGGGGAAATGCATACAAGATCAGCTTATTCTAGGGGCCAGAATGGATTTCCAAGAGCTCTTGCTACCTAACTAGTACCAAGTTCATAATGATGCCCACTTAGAATTTGAATTTTTTTTTTCTATATGATGGTAGAACACATCAAGGGACAAGCCATCACTTGAAAGCATCTATCAACAAGGTAGCTTGCCACCAACCATGATGAACATGTTCCCGTTCTAAAACTGATAGATGTAGGTGTGCAACCAAGAAAGAATGAATGCATGGATGGCCACGAAGTCAAAGAAACCTCCATGTTTTGGACACTTCATTTCAATGGATCTAAGTCCAAGCAGGGAGCCAAAGCCAGGTTTGAACTCACCATCCCTATGAGTAAGACCTACTTCACTGCTCATAGACTTCAATTCTATTGTACTAATAATGTAGTGGAGTATGAGGCGTTAGTTCATGGTCTCTTAATGGCTCTAAGGAAGAGATTCAAGGTGTTGTAAGTCTTTGGTGACTCAGAATTGGTAGTAAAACAAGTCAAAAAATTATATTCATGCCATGATCGAAGACTAGCAAATTATAGGCATATGGTTTGGGATCTTCTAGAAAGCTTAGATGCATTCAACATTCAACTGATTCCCCATTCTCAAGATTAAACTATTGATGTCTTAGCTCAAGAAGCCAACATGTTGCAACCCCTCTCTTTGTTTGGCCTCAAAAGGTTCACAGTTGTGCTTACTTCTACCCCATCTATGCCAAACAATGTTACCCACTTCCAAGTGTTTAATCATGGAAAACACATCATGGAATTCATCATTAGTTTCGATGTGTTTTCTACTCAGATAATTGATGAGGCTGAACCCAAAGAAGTTGAATTAGATATAGAAGGGGTTATCAACCTCAAGAAAAACACTATTCCAAGAGGTATGGTTCATCTTGAATGTATATTTGACTTGGACCTGATCTGAGACTGAGATTAACAAGCAAAGAAGGATTCCTTCAACAATGAGTGTGATACTCACAACCTTAGAAAATCTGACGAAACCAAGAACATATTCATTGGAAGGGTATGCACGCCAAAGGAGAAGAAAGGAATCATTAATGCTCTGCAAAAGTAGCATGATGTGGTAGCATGGAGTTATGAAGATTTGAAGACATATGCCATCTCCATCATTATGTACACCATTCCCCTCAAGGCAGATGTTAGGCCATTCTAACAATGACAATGTCCAATTAACACTTTACTAGAGCCCATCATCTATAAAGAAGTACATAAGCTTCTCTCAGCCTAAATCATCTTCCCAGTCAGGCATGCCACATAGGTGGTCAATTCTATCCTGATTAGGAAAAATAATGGAGAAATCAGGTTGTGTGTGGATTTCTACAACCTGAACAAAGTTTCAAAGAAGGACAACTACCCCATGCCTTCATTAGATGAGGTATTGTAGATCGCAAATGGATCACAGATGATTTCCTTCCTTGATGGGTATTCTAGCTATAATCAAGTCATGGTGCAATAT